>BPUN01000007.1:0-208404 GCA_027923365.1 Zalaria sp. Him3
CTCTTCATACCTGCATTTTACGCCTAGCATTGTGCTTTGTTCTAACCCTAACCCTAACCCTAACCCTAACCCTAACCCTAACCCTAACCCTAACCCTAACCCTAACCCTAAGTTAAAGGAGGAGAGGGAGAGGTTAGAGGAGGAGAAGAAGAAGTTCAAGAAAGAAAAGGAGGGGACGAGAAGGAGGGGACGAGAAGGAGGGATAGGGAGGTAGGGGAGAGGGAGAGGAAGGAGTAGGGAGTAGAGAGGAGGAGGTTAGAGGAGGAGGTTGCGAGGCTAAAGGGAGGGCTATCGGGTATAGACCCCCTAGAGGACTCTAGTCCGCGCAAGAGGCCACAGCCTAATAATACCATTTTGGAAGGCCAGAGGACGAGAGCAAGTTCTCACGTCGACAGGGGGTTGCTGCCCTCTCAAAATTTATTGCCCTCTAAGCAGCAACTCATAGCAACACCACCCCCGCTCTCCCCGCCTCTCCCTTCCCCCTCTCCGCCGCCCAAGATGGCCCGGCATGGGCAGAAATCCCTAATTGTAGGGATATCGACCTGGGAGAGAATGATTGCGATCTGGCTGCGGCCGACATATCCCAGGAGGTCAAGGACCTCATCAGCACCCGCTGTCCGGAGAAAGTCCGGAACACTAATATGAGTAAAAACGTCGGGGGTCCGACCAGATGCGTTTGGTCGCAGGTGAAGCTGAGGGAGAAGGAAGTGAAGTAGAAGGATAGGAGGGGGAGGTGCGACAAGGACACAAGGACGGTCGCAGCTGCGTCGTTTTCGTGGCTCCTGACCGTCTTCGAGTCATGCCTGTATTGTAATACTGTAATGGGGGGTTGGCGTTATCGATAAGGTTTGGGGTTTCTGCGACCTGTTTACCTAACATGTATACTATCCCGCGGCGAAATGATTGGAACGTCCACCGCAGAGTTCGCGTTTATACGCGCCTGCATATACTTGCTACATTCGATAGCGCCAGCGAGTCTTCTTTATTGCGCGGCTGCACTCACTGTCCTACCCAACCAGTATCGTCTGCCTACCATCCTCGAACTATGGCTAGCAGCAGAAGCGCTCTTCTTCACCTTCTTCTTCATTCCATGGAGATGGACCCTTCAGCACGACGCAGTGCACCCTCCTCGTACATCTTCCGAACGCCGCAAGGCTTTTGACCGCGTCAAGTCTAACATCGGCGACCCGGAGCGCTATCTCTGCGGCTGGTTCAAGGGTGCCAAGTTTGAGGATATAGGACGAGAAGATGTGAAGACGTTTCTGGCATGGGCCTTTTTCGACCGCGACTGCGGTGGAGAAGAGCAGGATGAACAAGACAACGAAGAGATTGAGGAGTATGTACAGGAGGTTGAGGCCATGCTCGGAAAGAAGCTCCGCCCTGGGAAAGGGCCGGCCAAGTCACTGCGGTTAACGCTCGACCCGGTGGATATGCTGCATAGGAGCCTCTTGTGGTATACTGTGAGTCTAGCTTTTACGAAGATTAGCCCGACCTGACTAAACATCCGCTTAGTGCGTCGGAGTAGTCGACTTCCTGACCTACCTAAAGCTACACCGAGGCGGATTCCACTTGCACCGCCTATACCTCTCACGCTTTCCTACCGTCTTCCCTTTCCGCCCATTCAGCTTACTGGCACGTCACTCCTCTCCAGCTAAGCACCTGAGCTACTGGCACAAACCGCACACTTCCAAGACTCGCCTTCCCATCTTGTTCATCCACGGTATTGGCATTGGACTCTACCCATACACCAGCTTCCTCTCCGAGCTTGAAGCACATGTTGATGATACATCAAGCAAGTCCGACGGTCAGGTCGGTATCCTTGCGGTTGAGATCATGTCCATCTCGTTCCGCATCACATCAGCCGCCCTTAGCAAGGATGACTTATGCGCCGAGCTCGAACAGATCCTCACTGCACACGGCTATGATCGCTTCGTGCTAGTCTCCCACTCATACGGTAGCGTCATAAGCACGCACATCATTTCCAACCCTTCGCTTGGACCCATGGTATCATCCATGGTGCTCATCGATCCGGTGTCTATCCTGCTACACATGCCAGATGTCGCCTACAACTTTACGCGCCGGCAACCCAAGCGGGCAAACGAATGGCAGCTATGGTACTTCGCCAGCATGGATCCGGGCGTAGCACACAGCTTGGGGCGACGCTTCTTCTGGAACGAGAATGTGCTATGGAAGGAAGACATCAAACAGTTCATGACAAGTGGCAGACAAGTCACCGTCAGTCTGGCGAGCCGAGATCTTATCGTGGATACCGATGCTGTCGGCAGCTACCTCATCAATGAGACCCCTACCCAGGGCGACTCTGCTATGACTATGGAAAGGGAGACTTGGAAGCGTCGCTCATACAACCGTGAGGGACTGGGCGTGCTTTGGTTCGATGAATTAGATCACGCGCAAGTGTTCGACAAAGCACCCACAAGAGCCAGACTGGTAGAGGTGGTAAGCAAGTATTGTAAGGGTCGTAAAGGACTCTAGTCAGTGTTCCTGTTCCCCTTATAGAACATAGAATGAGGTCGCTGCTCAGAATGCAATTACGGTTGTGTACAGTGATACGATATCTCTCGGCAAACATGCCGAACCCTTAAGATGTTCCCAAACACTCAAGGAACGCCCGCATCAGCCCGGACCCCTTCCGCGTTGTCCTCCGCATCCCACCTCCGCACCCTGTCAATTGATCCCTTGATGCGCCTGCACAGTAAATATCACGGAAATGGCTCAGGAAGCGAATGGAGTTGCGCCAGATGAGTCGTCGCCACCTGTTGCAGCGCTCTTCCTCGTAGTGTTCGACCGCAAGGTAGGGTAGGGGTCCTTCCTATCGATTGCGCCAACTCCCCACCGCATGGAAGCTCACGCGACATTCAGGTACACTATCGCTTGGAAGCGCTCAATCTCCGATGGTAAGCGAACTTCGACACTTAGTAGTAGCTCTGCCCATGCTAATTGCGACCTAGTCGAGCTTGATGGCGTTGTGGAATACAAGTCACTGCCGTCCGGTCTGCATAATGTGCAGTCTGACCTCATGTACGCGCACCCCGAACCGCTCCGAACCATCTTCTGATCAATTTCGTACAGCTATTTCGTACACGAGGAACATGCAGGCTTGAGTGCATTCGTTAGTCACCCAGCAGAAGAGGCGGATCGCAATGCTTACTTTGTGGCTGTGGGTATCCTGGTACCCTTGAGCTTTGGTCGACTGGGACGTAGCTGGCTACATGGAGAGCAGCTTCTCGAGCTAGCACAGTATGTTCTTCAACAATCAGCATATCTTCACCGGTTAACAATGCGGACAGACAAGTAGTGCAAGATACAGAGGACAACACCATACTCGAAGAGTACTGGGAAAGCCACCGCCTTGACAAACACCGCGAAAGAGCAGAGGGTATAAAGAAAGAGGGATCATCAAGCCGAAACCACCAACCAGGAAACTCCGATAGAACAAGGCACAGAGCAGTCTCATCCACTACGAGCTTCGATAATGTCCTCTCCGCTCAACACCCTGCACTATCTCTACCTAACCTTCTAGACACATTCGGACCGCTGCTGTTTCCATTACACAGATATGCCCTGTTACGAAAGAGAATACTTCTGACTGGCAGTGCACCCGTTCAGCGGCAATGCAACTACGGTGCGTCCATCTACGACTACGCTTGAGCATCCACTAATCAACGGCGTCGCAGTTTACGACCTCTCTATCATCTCCAACATTCCACCTTCCCTGAGCGACAGAGTACCTGCTAATGAGTCCTCTTTTGGCATTCGGCCACTCTTCAATGTTGGCGTCCATGACATTCCGTTCCTGCAAGAGTTATCGAAGCCGTCAGAGGAAGACGACTCCGAAGGCTGGATAGCCTGCACAACGGACGACATTTTCGGAAGTAAAACGCAGCTGTGGGATCTGGTGGCGGAACTGCCATCCGAGCTACGAGAAGGTTCTGATCTACATTCTTGGCCTAGAATACGTACGTCGGACGGCAGACCGGTAAAGGCGACCCAAAGAGATCTTCGCCGCTACTCTGCGCTTCGCAGGGAGCTACAACGCCTCCGGAAGTTGCAAAGATACGAGTCCAAGTATACAGACGAAGATGAGGATGCCATCAACGGCGAGACTGGTGACGACGCAGCACTTGTTCCCCGCTCGAGCGCGGCAGCGGAAGTTGATAATTACAACGGCGTTGAGAACGAAACCACCATAGTTGAACCGTCATCTTGGGCCGCTATAGCATACACGTCATTCCTCTGGTGGGCGTCGGCTGGCGAAAAAGACGCGCTGCTTGCGGATGAGGATTCTCAAGAATCGAGCTTACTTGACGACCTTCCAGTTTTAGATTCCACAATCTCTCGTAAGAGACGCTCGAGTGGTAGCAGCAAGAGAGATGGAAAGAGGGCAACAAGCAGTAGAAGTAATAGGAGCAGCAAGCCTGAAGATGATAGACAAGAGACAGCAATGATTCTGATTGCATACTTCCACCGATTAACCGTACTGGTCTTAGAAACCATGGCAGAAATGGTCAAGGACGTAGAAAGTACGGATGAGGAAGAAGACGAAGATGAGGCAGTCATCGTGGACAGTGATGGTATGGCGAGAATGGGTCTTGACGGGTGGAGTGAAGCAGACAAAGAGTGGGCCCAAGACATGTTTCGAATCTACTTTGGAAGAGAGGTCGATGTGCAACGGCGAAGCATTGACTGCTGTGGAGTCAGGATCTGCTGATGAGTTATGATACTATGGAGACCAATCCATCAAGAACGAATTACACCACCCGATTGGGCACCTCCTTTCCATCTAGCACGGCTAACAATGTCTCAACAACCGCTATGCCACTTCTACTCTGGTTCTCCCTCGTCGACGCACCGACGTGGGGTGTCAGAATTACATTCTCATTCTCTAACATCTCTCGGTACGCGTCCAGCGTCGGCGGCTCTACATCCATAGCATCAAGCGCAGCACCATAGATCTTCCTCTCCTTCAATGCTGCTAGCAGGGCTTCCTCATCTATTATTCCTCCACGAGCTGCATTGACAAGGATCGAGTCCGGCCGCATCAAGCCCATTTCTCGCTTTCCGATCATCCCCTTCGTCTCATCCGTCAAAGGCACGTGTAGACTTACAACATCACTCTCAGCCAACAGCGTGTCCAATTCCTTGACACGATCATGTGTAATACCGCTCCACGCATCCCCAGGCGCCAACGGATCGTACGCCACCACTTTTCCCTCCATAGCTCCAATCCACTTCTTGGCCATTACTCGTCCGATATTTCCCATCCCAACCACTCCAAGTGTCTTCTGGTAGAGAGACATGCCGAGCATTCTACTTCGCACAACTTTCTCTCCTCTCCGCACACGCCTGTCAATCTCGCTTACCCGCCTTGCAACACAAAGGGCCAAAGACAAGGTGAGCTCAGCAACTGCTTCACTGTTCAAAGCAGGCGTGTTGCAAACCATCACGCCGTGCGCTTTCGCTGCTGACAGGTCGATATTGTTTACACCGACGCCTTGCTTGACGATGAGTTTGAGCTGAGTGGCACTTGCAATGTCCTGTGCGGTGACGTTGGTTTCTGAGCGCAGAAGAAGCGCTATTGCGTTTGTACGCCATTCATTGCGTCGAGCATCGTTTGGTAGAATGGTTTGGATACTTGTAGTACGCTGCAATAAGGAGATGGCGTCTTCATGATACGGATCGAGAACGTATACCATTGGTTTATCCATGTTTGTAGATTACAATATGGGAGTACGGAACGCGGATGCCTCAACCCAATTGAAGCACGAGGTAGCTCATTCAAAGTTCTCCGAACCAGTTTTCGACTCCCCAATATTGTATAGGTCAAATCGAACAACCCTTGAGATCAAAGTGGGGTGCCGAATACGGCACTTCACGTGAGCGGAACATCGCCGGGGGTGCATCCGGGCAAACCACCGACACGTTATTCCCACGTGGAAACTACTTGTACAGTACGTCCCAACTGCGGGGTAGGGATCTACTGTATCATTGGCGCTACATGTACGTCTCATGGTTGATTTGAAGTTATGGCCGGTAAACCTCGCTCAAGAGACCCACTTATCAGGCTATCACAGAGTCGACAGACTTGTTTAAGTGACTTTCTTCTTCGTTACTGAACATCCATCCCAATCTTGTTACGCCACAGGACTATCGCCATGTCGAAAGACACAACCACTACAGTCAAGATCTTGCCCAAAGAAGCTCATACATTCGCTGTCTCCATACTCACTGCCAGTGGGGTTCCGTCCGATCGTGCAAATCTAGTGGCAGATGGCTTAGTCCTCGCTGATCTACGCGGTGTCGATACCCACGGCATAAACAGATTGGCAGGTTACATAGCTCGCATTCGTCATGGAGTTCTTGATCCCAATCCGTCCCTTTCATTCGTCCAGAAAAGTCCCGTCATGGCTCTTCTGGATGCCCAACACACTTTTGGTTTCGTCGCCGGCAGTTATGCCATTGATAAGGGGATTGAGATGGCGGAGGTATTTGGCGTTGGAATCGTTGCGGTGAAGAACAGCGGACATTACGGCATGGCGGCGAACTACCTGTTAAGGGCGATGAAGAAAGGCTTCGCAGCTTTTGCGTTCACCAACGCCAGTCGCAGTATGCCGCCATGGGGCTCAAAAGAGCCATTGCTCGGTACAAGTCCTTTTGCAGTGGGCCTGCCGGGAGGTGAGAAGGGCGGCTTTGTTCTTGATATGAGTCCAGGCGTAGTCGCAAGGGGGAAGATAAGAAAGGCGGCCAGAAGGGGCGAAAACATTCCAGAGGGTTGGGCGCTAGATGGCGATGGCAAGTACACGACTGATCCGGTGGAAGCCTTAAAAGGTGTCGTATTGCCTATTGGCGGCGCGAAAGGGAGTGGTCTGGCTCTCATGATGGATGTTTTTGGGGGCTTGTTGACGGGGAGTGCATTTGGTGGGGGTGTCAATGATCAATACAAAGACCTAGACAAACGACAGGGCGTCGGGCACTGGTTCATGGTATTTAGACCTGAGATGTTTTTGGAGTCAAGGGACGAATACCTGGACCGGATGGATACGTTGTTGGAGCGTGTCAGAGGATGTGAGAAGGCTGCTGGTGTCGAGCAGATCTTTACGCCTGGAGAAATTGAAGAGCTGAAAGAGAATATTCAGCGCGACGAGGGTATAGCATTCACAAAAGGTGAGATAGAGGCATTGCATGAGTTGGCAGATAATGTCGGATGCAAGTACAGATTAACGGACACAAGCTCTTGATTTACAAAAACAACATTGATTACGCTGATTGATGCATCATGGCGTTCCATCCTTGATCGCACAGCTAGATCATAAAACGATAGCCCTTCTGAAGCTGTCTAGCGGCAGCGACAGAGATACCCTCAAACTCTGCAGTCTTCTGCAGCCTCTTCATATCGCGTTCTGTGAGCTGCACATCCTCGTCCTCCATTCGGGCAAATTGCTTGTTTTGCTTTTCCAGAATAAGCTTGAGGATAACAGCACAGATTAAGGCGACCACTTCCAAGCCAATGCACACTCCTAACGCAGGACGATAATGAGGTGCACTGGAAGGAGTGTAGGTGAATGGCGTCCAGATACTGGCGGCATTGCCAACAGAATTGATGAAAGCGAGTGCAGCAGCTCGTTTTGCTGGCGGACGAGGAATAGCATTGGCAATCCAGGCATAGATCGTGCCGTTCTGGGCGAAAACGAAGATCATGAGGAAGAAGGAAAAGTAGCGAGGTCCGAAGCTGTTGGTAGTCATGAAGATGACGCAACCAATGATGGTGAGGGGAATCGGATATACAAAGAACCAGAAGCGATTCCCAATCTTGTCACTCATCCAAGAGTGTGCGAACGACCAGAAGACCATGAAGATATAGGGAGGGGCCACGAGAATCAATGAGACAATGTGGTTGTAGCCGAGCGTTGCGGTTAACGTGGGGAAGAAGTTCTGGAACCCGGCAGTTCCAGTAATGCCATGATAGGCTATGGCGAGGACATATGTCTTGGGATCCAAAAAGGCGAGTTTGATGCCCTGGATCTGGCTCATACCTCCTCCTATATCGACATCGGCTTCCGCGGCGTCGATGGCAAGTCGACGGTTTGCAACATGCTTCATCTCTGGCGAGAGCGCTTTCCAGGTATCCGGGAAATCGGGTAGCACCAAGCATATAACAAGGCCAATCTAAGTACATAGGTCAATGGACCATCAAACTCGAGGATCGTTTGTGGAAGACTTACTGCAACGGTTATAGTCCCTTCAATGATGTATAGCCACTGCCATGCTGACATGCCTCTCCTTCCTGCCAGACCACTGAGGATGCCAGCAGCAATGAGATTTCCAAAGGCGCCGCTGACTAAGGAGCCAGAATAGAAAATGGCCATACGGAAGGAGAGTTCTGATTTGGTATACCATTTCGAGAGATAGAAGAGCACACCGGCGAAGAATGGAGCCTCTGTAAGAGAAAGGCGGGTCAGCGCTTGGAGCAAGAAAGGAATTGTGTAGGACATGGTGATTCCCGAGCTTACCAACGAGTCCCAGTATGAACCTGCATGCCACAATTTGTCCGTAGTTGTTAACTTGGCTAGTGAGAGCGGAGACAAGACCCCAAGCAACAACGAAGAAGCCGAGATACAGGGAAGGGCGTCCAATGTAGTTCAGCAGAGCGTTGGATGGGACTTGCATCAAGACCTGGTCTATGGTTAGAGGGCATGTCAAAAGCCTGAATCGTTCACGCGCAACATACGTAGGCGACGAATAGAATCGACAAGCCGACCTGATACTCATCCGCTTTCAGATTTAGGTCTTTCTCAAGGCCTTGTAGGCGTGCTGCGGCATAGTTGTTCCTAGGGTGCAATCAGCCAAACTCTTCGTTACGTCTTAGCTTTGGTGAAGGTTCAAGGTTGTCATACCGATCAATGTAGTTCATCAGATAGACCAGAATGACAAGCGGCATGATCAGAGCATCAATTCGCCGTCTCAGCTTCTTCTCGATTGCCAACTCATGCTCATCCAAAGCTCCCCAATGCATGGCCTCTGCACTAGGGACATTCTTCAGACCATCGATCAAATCATGGTCGCGAATCTGTTCATTGTGCTCAATGTGCAGCTTCTCGTCTGGTGGGGTCACGTAGTGATCCGACATGGTGCGCAGTATGTTCGAGGTGGTCTTCGTTGAGCTCGTGGGACGGGAACACGAGGACCGACAAGAGCCAGAGTGCGAGTCAATGGCCGTGTTTTAAAGCGACCACCGGGTAGGGGGTTTTGTGGGGTGCAGAGAGTCCCCAGATTTGAGGGGTCGATCACGCTGTCCTATGACAACGCCAGCCTCTTCCACCTGCGGAGCGATGGTGGTCATCCATTGGCCATGATAGGCGGGTGAATACCACCCCAACCGTCTATAGCCGTGCTGACAGCGCCCAGACTCTGACCAAGCTCTGGTGTCGTCTAAAAGGCTGGGTATTCCGGAAGAAGCACCAAAACGTGTTTGTCCTCCCCCACGCCTAGCTGCAGATTTGTGGAGAAACAGTGCTTGGACGACTGGGGTAAAGCTGGGGGCTACCAGCGGTTTACCCTATTGGGCATAGACCGAATACGGGGAGGTACCTTAAGATGGGTGCGGCAGTCCGGCAAAGCAATAGTTCCCGTTGCCGGTCGTCGCCGCGGGCCGTTCTGGCCGTTCGGCCTTGATGTTCCCATGTTGAGTTATGCAGCGGATGCTATACCCGGCTTATGTCCTCTGTGTATTCCTGCGATGTAGTGTTGCCAATCAGGTTGAGAATACCCACTGCTAGACACTATGCTCGACAAGCCGTCAGATCTGGTGTACTGCGGCGATTCTTTTCCTTGTGGTTCTGGCGAGTTTCACTTATGGCTATGGAATACTCGAGTGGACCTCTCATGGTATAGACGAAACGTTATCGTATTATAGAGAGACGAGTGGAGTGGGGACAAGGTCTTATATATTCGTGACATTGCAGCATCACGAACAAAGTATATACAAGAACGAACTGCGCTGGCTAAAATATGGAGCTTTCTGTCCCAGAAGCCCGCTGCGATCCCAAAACCATGGACTGATTGCAGACCTTTCTCCATGACTGTAGCTCACATGGGGCTGTCTTCCGTGTCAGAGATGCTGAGCATTCCTGAACAGTAAGAGTTAGATAGGTGGAATGGAGTTGACGGTATGTACGCCGTTACACCAAGCCTCATGCGTCTCTGGATAGTGACCGCACTGAAAGCTGCGCTGCCGTAACACCCGACATGAAGAGGTGCTTCAAAGCTTGCCCCCGAGCTTGGAAAAGAAGCTGACGGGTGGAGGCCCCTCCAGCATATACTCTAGTCCAGGATCTCCTTTCTCGTGCGCTCTAGTGTATGCCTCTCTCTTACCAACTCTTTGCAAGTAGGCTAATATATTGTGGTAGGGTGACAGGTCCAGAGGGTAGAACGACCGCATGGTGGTAAAAGTGAATACGGTCAGGATGTCGGCGGCAGAGAACTCGTCTCCTGCAAGCCAGGTGTTTCCTTTTGCAAGGTGCTTATCCATGTGTTCAAGACAGAGGGACATTCTTTCGGCCGTTCTCCTTACGATATCATTCTGTTTGTCCAATTTCGCAGACTGGAGGAGCAGTAGACGCGAAAGAGCTGGTTGCAATGTGCCATTCGCAAAGTGGAACCAGTACAGGTATTTTGCATAGTCCTTGTGCGACGGAGGCAGAGCTAAGCGACCATTGCCGTGGATATGTATGATGTATTCGACGCAAGCAGGAGACTCGGCCAGAGTAAGGTCCCCATCTTGGATGATTGGAGCTGCGCCAAGGGGATGCAGGTCCTTGATCGATTTGGGAGAGAATATAGGATCGCGTTTATGCAGCTTCAGCTCGTAGTCTATTCCCAGCTCTTCACAAAGCCAAACGATTCGCTCCGATTGCGAAACTTGGAGGTGATGAACAACAAGCATGATGGTAGGAAATGGCGATTTGTAATATTTCCCAAGGGCTTGGAGCTAAAGTGAGGCTGGTAGAGAGGTGATTGAGTGCTAGATATGCGCGCAATGGTCCATATACCGAGTCCCTGATAGAGGCTTAAATACGTACAGTACCACGCAGCTGCCAGTCACACTTTCGTACGTAGGATTTCCTGCGTAGGTGGAAAGGATTACTTGCGTACGTACGCAGGTAGCGTTCCTTTCGTACGTAGGTAGAATCCCTTGCGTACGTACCACGAGTTCTGTGTATCTACGCTGAGTCCATGTGTATGTATTCGATTAGATACCTAAGAGGTAAGGTAGCTGTGGTGGACAAGATGGCAGGGGTGGGGTCCCAAGACGTCATCAACAGTCTGGCCAGTGAATCAACCGCCTGGCCGAAATACCACCTTGGAGCTCAAAGGTACATCGGTATTCGCGGAAATCCACCGCCTGCACCTACACCACCACGCTAGAATGGCAAATCCCAGGCAAAGTAGGTCATGATGCAGCGTAAACGCGTCCGATGCTCTATAAAGAGAGCAGAAAAATGCATGGTGACTGCACGGAATAGCCGCCCTTGACGGAACATGGAACATGGCGTGTAGATCCCGGCGACCCCGCGCTTGATCTGCCTCACCAACTTGATGGGCACAGTCGTGCTGACTGGTCGACGACCCGAACCCTCTGGGAACTCCCGGTTCCGCATCTGTCACCCTTGGTCTATCACCCGGTGTGGTATATCACTTCCCGGCACGCGGTGACTGCAAGAGCATGCCGGGTTCCTATACAGAGGCCCGCCACCCCATTACAGGTCGACGTCGCTGAAACGTGCACTTTCATGTCCGGCGCTGCTGTCAGCATGGCTTCCAAGTCTTCCAGAGATGACCGGCGTGGGTCGAATCCGCGGAGAAAACGCCCGGCTTTCAACCTCACTTGCGCCAACTGCCGCAGGCGGAAGGTAAGTCATGCCAAGGCTTGTGCTCCTTCTTGGGCCCGTCTTAAGCTCGTTGGCAGATGAAATGCGACAGCGGCCAACCTGGCTGCTTAATATGTGCAGCCTATGGCGATGCATGCCAGTACGATAAGGCGCCGCCCGTGTCACAGGTCGTCACTATGGCCAAGCGCCTAAAGCAGTATGAGGATGCTATCAGCCAACTGCGGAATGTGGAAGACGATGAAGTACAGCAGATCCTTGACGGTATAGACGGTGCACGACGAGACTCTATTGACGGCACGTCTCCCTATCAACCGTCCGAGGCAGGCAGCAGCCAGGAGGCAGCAGCCGTTTTACGTCAATCCGACATTGTCTCTCAACCAGGACGAGCATATGGTGAGGTAGTATCTTCAATCCAGTCAGACTTGAGCATAAGCTCGGATGGACAGCTACGCTATTATGGCTCGACATCAGCCGTACATCAGCCGGCAGCATCTTTGCGGAGAGCTTCCTCTACTGCTACGGACTTTACCGAGGATGATTCAAGGTCGCTCCTTGTAAACAACGCGTCGCAATCCCGTAACTGGGAAGAGTTCGCCTTGGGGAATGCAGCATTACAGCTTGACTTCCCAAGAGACACCATCACCAGATTGCTGGATACACATTGGACTTGGATACATCCTGTCTTCATGTTCGTCTACCGCCCTGCCTTCATCAGCGATATGAGTACCGGTGGACCTTACTTCTCGCACTTTCTGCTGAGCGTACTTTGCTCTCATTCAACAAGGTTCATCGAGAAGCAGCTGAGTGAAATCCTGTTATCCAGGGCGCGTCTGCTCATGGGCAAAGAGATCCACAAAGAGAGCTCTATCCCAACCATTCAGGGCCTACTCCAGTTCTCTGCGCGCGAGATGGGTCAAGGAGCCGTATCACAAGCATGGCTTTACAGCGGTATGGCCTTTAGAATGGCAACAGATCTTGGCCTCCATCTCAGCACCGACAGGATCTCTAGCTTGGGCCATCTCAACGCACAAGACAAAGAAATTCGGACCCGTTTGGCATGGGCTTGCTATCTATGGGACAAGGCAATGAGCCTGTACCTCGGACGATTACCGACGATCCAGGAGCCTCCAGCAGATGAGCCTACGTTTCTGGATGACTTCGCAGAGACGGAATTGTGGGCTCCGTACTATACTTCGGAGCAGGAATCCAGTGCACATCCTCCTTACCCGCCTACCATGTCTCACTCAATATCCTGCTTCACCAACCTTTGCAAACTAGGAGTCATCGTAAACGACATCATGGTACACCTTTACAGCCGCCGCAAAGCTACGAGTATATCGGCCTTCGTCCAAAGGGCTCGAAGGAAGCTTGATGATTGGCGAAGAGCGTCCGAGCCGCATTTAGTGATGGATCCTCATGCACTACCGTCAGTTTGCTCGCCACCCCACATTCTTACCCAAAAGTAGGTCCTAAAAGTCATAGTCTCGGCCCCGCCATCACCTTTTTGGCTAATTTTGTCTGTAGTATGTTCTACTATACAGCTCTCATCCTGCTTCATCGGCCACTTCAGAATGTACCTTTCTGCAAAGCAACGACGCGTGAAGCATCTAAGAGCATCGAAGCTTTATTGTTACTCTTGGAGCACTCCCTTGGATTCACCCGTATTACATACCTGATGGCCTATTGCACATACACGGCTGCAACAATCGCAGTTGAAGACATGAATGAAGGCGTCGCTGGAGCCATCGAGAGTGTTGAACTCTTCATCAGAGCTCTTGACGGCGCAAAACGTACTTGCCCAATCGTACAAAGAAGCATCGACATCATCCATGATAGCATTACCAAATCCTCACCGGAACATCTTGCTCAACTGGGTTTGCCTGGACCAAGGTTACCGCCCCAAGAGAGACTACCGCCGCAGGAGGGTATACCACAGCCACACACTACCATGCCTGCTTTCCCTTATCAACAGATGCAGTCCAACTTCCTAGGCCCCGCAAATCCGGTTCCTATTGACCCTTCAATGTCGCTCATGCTCGATTCCTATCCCCAGCACTACCTGGATCTCAGCGATCAGACGATGCTTTCACACACGCGATCAGACATACAACCTGGAGCACTCTTATGAAATCCAGAACTCCCGTGTGCGATATTTTCAAAGCAGATTTGAGGGCTGTAGTGGGCAAGGTCAGGATTCTATATCGGACGGCTTCTTTCCCATCTGTAGAGACTTCCACTGTACATGCGCGATTGTGCTACATCACATGCGTAGTCATTGTGGAGATACGCATTTTGCTGGGGTTGTTCACAACCACCCCACGACACCTTAATGAAACCCATGGTCTACAACGGCCGAATCAACAGCTTTGGTATGTTGGGAAGACAAGAATTGCAGTACTACGATTCCTGGTCCATTCATTCCCCTAACTCGTTGAACTGCCAAAGTCGCCGTGGATTGTCCACCCAAATCTTCCTTACCAGTTCTTCATCCTTCCCACACCAGTCCAGACATTGCGCAACAAATTCCGAATCGTCCACTCTTCGATAATCTTGGTGTTTGGTCCGATCGCCATTACGAAGGAGCTCTTTTCCTCCGGAATGCGGCCAGTCACTCGCCCATATTACTTGAGACGGCGCATCGAAAAGCAGCTGGCGAACAAAGTCATCCAGTCCGGGGAGGTTTGGGAAACGATAAATGCCACTTAGTTTGGTATAAATATGCTTCTTGCGGAGCAAATCCATGAACTCGGCGTATCCATCTTGTTGAAATATTGGGATGTGCTCATATGGATGGCCAAGGTGATCAATAATGACTGTTATGCCGAGGTTGGGTATCTCTTCCGCAATCAATGCTACTTGAGGTAGTCTGATATATATTTGTAATGCCCAGCGTAGGTGGCGTATGCGGTTCGCATATACTCGTAGAAGCTTCGAAAACTCCGCCTTGCTTGGTGTCTGTCCTCGCGATGCAAGATTCAGGCGTACTCCGCGCACACCAAGAAGATGCATGCGGTCCAGCTCATTGTCCGTCACCGCATCCGGATCGACGCAAACGATACCACGCCCTTTCCCCTTCAGTCTGGCAAGAGCGTCGAGCATGCAACGGTTGTCAGTGCTGTAGACGGACATGCATACAATGCAGACATGTTGGATTCCCAGAGAATGTTCGAATTGCAGGAGATCGTCGAGGTCTGCCTTCTTTGGACGATACGGGTAATCAGGATGAAACGGGTATCTCTCCTTCATGCAGCGGTGCGGCGTCAGCTCATGATATGATGCGACGATCAAGGAGCATTCCTTGATTTTACTCACCTCGTCAACCACATGGACATGAGAGTCCCATGCGCCAGCAGGGAGTTGGAGCCAGGCCTTATCTCTCATAGTCTCTGTTCATTGTGATGCATGGAGGCCATCACTGGGAATATAACCTATATTCTCATGTTCTGCACGCTAAGAGCTCGATCACCGTTCAATGCCTACGATGACTACCGACATCTTCCTGCAAGCCCGCCGGCAATATCCTATCGTGTTGCGGCCGAGTTCCCCGGATGATTTCCGTGGCTTGAACCAGTGACGGTGATCTGCAGAGGATTCGCGCCAAATGTACCGCTGACGGCTGTGGCTCTGGCACACATGTTTCCATGTCGATCTCGCCGTGCCCCATGGGCTCCCGAGAGCCTCCCGTTAATAGCGTACCGCGTTATCCTCTCTTGGGGTCCAAACGTTAATACCCCATAAGTTCTACGGCTCTTCCTCTTTGCATCCGTACCGCGATTGATATTGTTGAGAGTCTTACAATGAGCGGGAAAGAGTACGAAGCCGGGATGTCTCGCACCCACACTCTCGAGTCCGACTCCTCAGGGAAAGTCAGCAATGACATCAAGGACCTGGAGTCGCAAGGTTACGCTGAGCAAGACATTCAAGTAGAGAATCACCAAATACTCGACGACGTGGAGACTAGGAAATATGAGAGAGCATATATGTGGAAGTTGGATTGCATAATCTGCCCCACCATATCGCTTCTATACTTCTTCGAGTATCTCGACCGAGGCAATGTGGCTGTACGTAACATCCTACTGTTCATCCGTACTTCTCTGGAGTCATTCTCCTGGCAGCTTTTCCTGGCCATTACTTTGTGACGCATACTTACGATATATTAGAATGCCAAATTGTATGGCCTCAGCGCCGGCCACGACACTGCCAGTGGTGGCGTTGGCCCAGGCAAAAAGTCACTCTCAGCGAATCAATGGGAAGTTGTAATCATGTCAGTTCTACAACTCACATAATGCATTCGCCAGGTCTAGGTTGACACTTCAACAGGATCTTTTACGTGGGTCTCATATTATGTCAAGTTCCAGGCTGTATTGGCTATCGACTATTCTCACCTTCCAGAGTATGACAGAACCACGACTCGTCTACCCAAAAGTACTTACTAAAGCTCCTCTAGTGGATCGCCTTTGGTGTCTGCGGCTGGTGCGTTTGCAGTATGCTACAGGACGTTGCGACCAACTATGCGAGTCTTCTCGTGTGTCGCGTCTTTCTCGGGGCTTTCGAAGGTCTGTTCGGTACTGGGATTGTGTACTACCTGTCGCTGTGGTACAAGCGCAACGAATTGGGCATGCGAGTCTTCTTCTTTCTTGGACCGACGGCCTTTGCTGGCGCTTTCGGCGGTCTTATCGCATACGGGGTTGGCCACATCAAGAGCGCCACCCCGCAGTGGAAATGGCTGTTCCTTATTGAGGCATTGCCTGGCTTCGCCCTTGGGCTCTTCTGCTTGTACTGGTTGCCTGACCGCCCGATGAAGAATAGTCGCTTCAGTGGCAGGCAGCAGGAAATTGCGGTTGCTCGATACCATTCCGAAGCCGTCGACAAGACTGGACCGATTCAGAGGAAACACGTCATCTGGACCTTGACAGATTGGAGACTCTATGTGCAGGGTGAGCAAACCCGATAAGCCTGTCTCTGCAGGTTGAGCTAACGTATTCCCAGCTTTCATCTACGTCCCAACTGCGGCCCTTTTATCGTCCATCTCAGGCTTCCTGCCTAGCATTGTGTCCGGTCCGTTTTATGTCCACTTCGAGCGACCACGCATAACCGGCTGCTGACTGCTTTATAGAGCTGGGGTACAAGTCCTCCACAAGCGCTAACTTGATGACCGTCCCTCCGTACGCCTGCGCCTTCGTGTTGATGTTCCTCACCTCATATTCATCCGATTACTTCAAAGAACGTGGCCTTCACATCACAGTCCTTTCCATAGTAGCAGCCATCTCATATATCACCATCGCCAATCTCGAAGAGACTGCGTTGCACGCAAAGTACGGCCTCATCTGCCTCAGTACGGCATGTGTGTACGCCACATACCCACCTTCGCATGCATGGGCGGCAAACAATTTCGGCAATGAGACCAAACGTGCTATCGGCATGGGCTTGTACACTGCCATAGGCAATCTAGGGTCCATCGCTGGATCTTTCTTCTACCCAACCACGGACGCGCCGCTATACCGAAGAGGCCATTACCTCGCTTTTGGTATGAGTTTAGCTGCGGCTATCATCTCGCTGGGCAACTCCTTGGCTCTCAGGGCTGTTAACCGGCACAGGGATCGCAAGTATGGAAAACCAGTCGAGGGCCTGGCCATCGACGTGACGGAAGATGCAGACAATCTTCCTATGTTCAGATTCATCACCTAATAATGGCTGGACTATTCTCCTTCCGTCATGGTGTAAAGGGTCACAGAATCTCACAAACATTCTCAGGACTATTAATGATCTCTTCATAATCTAGGATAATTGAACTATCAATCGGGCCCTGTCTCGGATTGTGTACCACACTGCCACTCCCGGGTCTCATGCCTTCTGTTCCTTCTCCAGAAACTCAATGTACTGGCCGACAAGATCGTCAACCATCTCCTCGACCCCCTTCAGCTTAATTCCCAATAACCGCTCGATTTTCGAGTTATCGATTGGCAGTACAAACGACTTCAGTGTTCCAGTGTTTGGGAAGAGCCCCTTCCGCACGGCTTCCGGGAAACGTTCTGCGGTCACTCTTGGGAAATCATTCCATAGAACAGCATTCGAGAAAACAAAGCTCTCGTTGTCTGGCACACTTGGATCAAGTACCTTCACGTGCGCGAGTCCAACATCGTCAGCATGAACGCACCCAGCTGCTTCAGGCGTGTCCTTGTCTTCGTCCTTTGCACCCGCGAGGAATCGCAGAACGGCCGAATTTGAGGTCTTAAACAAGTCCGCCGATTGTGTCGCAAGGTAGTCTCGTCCTATCACGTACGTCGGGAACAACTTCTGCACGTCGAAGTTCGGCTTCTCTTGCGCCATCCATCTCTCAATCGTGTTGACGCCCGCGATTTTCGACGCCGCGTATGCGACGAAAGCATTTGGCAGTGGCGTTGGAACGTCCGGAAGACGTTCTGAGCCGGTTATGATGAGGTCTGCGGGCGCTGGTTCCATTCCCAGTGCGATCGGGAATGGAACTAGAGCGATGGCAGAGGAGGTATAGGCGATGCGTTTAACGGTTCCAGATTTTTTGCAGCTGGTTAGAAGGTTGGTGATCGCAGTAGTTGACGGTTCGAAGAAGGTCTTCTCTAAGTCCTCAGAGTTGGACCCGCCTATGGGAACTGGTGCTGCGCAATGGATTACATATCTGGCGTCTTGAACGGCTTCGTCGAAAGCGTCGGGCACAGCAAAGTCGGGGACCACGAAGAAGGTGTAATCGGCCGATTTGATTCCTTGGAGGGTCGGGTTCGCAGCGAGTTGGTCTGCTTTAGTTTTACTGCGAACAACAATCCGGGCGCGGTAGCCTTGAAGGAGGGCGTGGCGGAGGCAATTGAATCCTACGTAGCCCGTCGCTCCTGTAATCACAACCAGATCGCGCGCCATTGCTGAGGGGAGATGCAGAGAGCAGAAGACAATGGTCAAGCGTAAGGGAGCATATACTGCCGGTTTGGAACTATATGTACTTGTAGGTAGGCCTCAGTCGTGCTTGCGTTGAGAGAACCCGCTTACAAACCATTCGTAGGCTCTGTGCAGCCATATCGGCTGACTGCTAGAGGTGTCTGCCTAAAACACGTTTCGCCTCGTATGCTATGTTTATAACAGAGACGGGCGAACCGTTGAACCGCCGGCGGCGGAAGGATGCGCTTCTCGTGGAGTAAATGACTCGTAACCAGGCCGGAGGAACTGTTACAGCCGCCGGTGCATCGAAACCCAAGAGACGATTGATGAGGTTCGCTGGAATGAAACACCATATTGAGCAATGTCCTAGCGATAAGGATGGCATGAAGAGTAAAAATTGCGAGTTGGAAAACGCCGCCTGCTATGGCGTTCCCAGATGTGCGAGTTTATTTTAGTCAGACTGCACAGCGACAATAAAAAAGCACCACACTATATAGAATAATATTCACAGACGGAATGACGCAGGCAGTAACCAATAAGATATATCTTGATTGGGAATTTGAACCGTTATTGACAACTACACCGAATTGCTTTCGAGCATTTTACTGCAACATTCCCTCCAGACTCTCTCCCAAAATTCCCTCAATCTTCCTGATCCAGACCAATGTTTCCCTCTCAACGACCTCATCATCATCTTCCTGAAGCTCACTGATAAACGGTAACATCTCCGGTAGCAGACTCAACCAGTCTTCGCCGAGGCGCTCAGTGAGACTCTGCTCGGTCTTGACAGCAGCCAAACGCACCTGGGAGTCGTCTGACCGCATCAACTTCAGGATTGCTGTGTTGAGCTCCTTGTGATGTTCGGGCGAAGCTGCGGCTGCCGCGAGCTCGGTGATGGCTGGAATAACACCAAGCGTTTCACGGATAGCTGGTGACTTTGCCTTGGTCAGTTGGCTAAGGAGGGGCGACATAACAGCGGAGAAGTGAGCAGGCGCCTGCCAAAAGTCGTCCTGATCATGCTCGAAACTACTCTTGAGGGTGGTGAGGATGCTCTTGAGAAGAACTTTCTCGTCATCAGAATCAGCAGACATGCTCTCGAGAGTCCTTGAAGCCTCCTCCAAGATATAGCTCGAGTAGCTGGTCACGATGGACTTCAGCTGTTCGAAGAAACGGCTGAGGAAGCTGAAAAGGCTGACGGAGCGGTGCGTGCGACCACTGACATCCTTCTTTGGCAGACCCGAGGTAGCCCATTCGATCAGACGGATGAAGAAAGGACGGAACGTGGCATCATTCAGTCGCAGAACGGCCTCGAGCACGATGTCATTCTTGCGAGCTTCCAGAGCGCCAATCAGTTCGACATTCTCCACTGCATCATTGGATGCGAGAAGACGGCCGAAGTCGAACGTCTTCAACAGAATTGAGAACAGAGCCTGTGCATGCTTGATAAGCACAGACTTTGGACGGTTGACCACGACCTTGTTGAGTAAGAGAAGCAGCTCGTTTGCTGCGAGATATCCGGACTCGACAGCCTCTGTAGATGTTCTATCCAGAGATGCCAGATATTCCTTTGCGTCGATGGTTTTGGAGGCGAGAGTCGCGAACTGATCCCGAGTGTCGGCACCCCTGCGACTGATGAGTTCGGAAGCCGCAGATTTGTAAGTAAGGGAGAAGATCCTATCGACAATCTTTGCCGAGAACATCCAAGGTAGGTATTCCAGAAGTGCATCCACAAGGGCATATACCGCATCGTGGAGCTTCTGCGCGTTGTTGTTGTTGACAGTGCCATCCACCGCTGCTTCGAGCAGAGAAAAGGCGCGTTCAAGAACCTTCGGCACCAGGGGCACGATTTCATCGCGCAAAACCTCGACCATCGTCGCAAGAGAAAGTAGAGAGATAATCTGCAGGGAGTCTTCGGAGCTTCCAAGTGCCGTCTCTCCGATTATGACTTGAGCAGCTGAAAGCACCGCATCGGTGTCCTTCTTTCCGTACTTCTCACCGATATGATCCACACAGGTGATTGCGCTGTGCTTGAGCGCAGTATCGGTGGAAGTGCTAATAATCGTCGTTACGCTCGGCAGGAAGGCTAGCATAGCATTCCTAACCGTATCATCGCTCGGCTTGGCGGCTTGTGAGCGTTGTTCAAGCGAACGCAATACCGTGAGACGTAGGTAGTCATCTGACCGTTGAAGCAAAGACTCGGCTGACTTGACGAAGTGTTGAGTAGGGAGCAGGCCAAGGCTACTGGAGAGCACAGAACCACAAGCGTCGTTCAACACTGGCTTCGCGGAACAGCCCTTCATGATTGTCATGACCTTTTCCAGCAGAGAAGCAGAAGCTGTCCGGACAGACTCGGCGTCGGCTTCATCCTTCTTGAGTGACTTGGTTATCTTTGCATGTAGGGATCGGTTCTCGAGAAGCTTCGCAAGAGCCAAAAGCAAGTGCGCAATTGAGTCTTGAATCTGATCGGCGGACTTGTCGTTGAAGTTCAGGATTGTCTCAGAAAACGTCCTCTTCGGGCGCATGGCGTCAGCAACCAAATCCATATATTGGATGGCCGCGCTCAGCTGCAAAGACGGCGTGAATTCGTTCATCAATTCTGCTGAGAAGACCGGCACTCTGTTATCGGTTGGATACTTCTCCGCAAGCATGGCGACGATGGCGAAGAGTGAATCATCAGGTCCTAGAGCTTCCGCAAGATGGCTGAACAGACGCAAGCGCCTGTGGAGAGGAACATGTTCGAACGCGGCAGTGAAACTCAACAGTAACTCCGCAGCTCCAGTAACCAGGTCCTTCTTGCTCTTCCGGAGTGAAGCCGCAAGAGGCGGTACGACTTGTGACACAGTGCGATCAATTACATGCGCCGAGTAGTCATCACTCTGCCGGAGCAAGGTGGTGCTCATGAATGTAAAGATTGGCATGACACTGTGGAGGACAAGGTCCGGGGCCCAGGATGCCAGACTCGAGATGAGCAAGAGTGCGGTATTGTGCACCTGGGTGCTAGATGTTGACCTGACGCACTCCACGACAAGATCAGCCCTCAAAACGGAGCGATCTACCTTCGCATTCGGAGAATTCTGTATCTTGTCAGCGGTGATAGAAAGACAGGAACCAGCAAGGCTTGAAATTACCTTGAGCGAATCCACAATGGCAAGCAAGCAACCAACGACCATGCCTTGCAGGTAAACGAGATCCGAACCGAGCTGCGTCCTGTAATGTTGAAGCTCGCCCAGGATGTGGAACAAGCCCTTGAGCAGATCTGGGTGTCGTTCCGCTTTCGAACCCTCCACAAGCTCAAGCACAAGGGTCAGTCTCCTGATTGCGGACTGCAGTTGTGTTGAATCCACAGGAGAAACTCTGCTAGCTTCAGTCTTGCTTGTCCTTCGTCGCTTGTTGGCTGGAGGTTTGTCTTGCATTTGCGCGACATTAGGTACCGACTCGAGGAATGCTGACAAGACCTCAGTTGAGATATCAACCTGGCGAAGAACCTCCAGTGCCTCTGCCTGTTTGGTTGAAGACGCAGCATCGTTCGTAGTATGGAGGGAAATGTCCAGGAGGAATTGCCCAAAGATTGTCTGAGTGCTTGGCTTCAGGGACTGCCACAGCTGCCTGAGGCGGTGGAAAGCTAGTACTGCAGTATCAAGACGAGTGCCAATATCACCGCCTGCAAGGCTCTTGAGGCACTCCAACTCATCTGAGCTGCGTGCGGAAAGGTTGTTGATGTAGTGCTTGTCCAGTTCTTTTGCGTCGCTGCCGTAAACCTCGCACGCTCTCGCGTAGTCTGTCTCGGAGAGGGATACCCAGCTTTTCAGGGACGGCAGAAGAACCTGGCTGCGTCCTGTAGTGCCGGCTTTACCGACACTCCTGAGCGCTGAAAGTAACCGGTTCCTGAGGTCAAGCATTGGCATAACCACTGCGTGACTGCACAGAAAGGAGAAGAAAGCTGCCCGAAGGGCGGATTTGAGCTCCACGTCGGATGTTTTCTGGTCTGCGTGTTGTTGAGCACCGTTCATAGCGATGCTGATGAGCCGACTAGATTGATCAGCGTCGAGAACGCATTCTTCGAGATGTGGCACAATCACTGTCGACAGCACTTTGTACGCGTCTTGACTCTCAAGCCACTTGACATCCTTGCTCGATTTGCCGTAAAGGTCACTCGATGCCCAGACGTTGATACCAGCGGGAACTTTAGCCTTCTCGCCTGCACGGTAAAGGTTTTTGACAGTAACAAGTACGTCAGCTGCTGCTTTACGCACTGCCTGCGAAGCATCTCCAAGTGCGACAAGTGCAAATGGGATCAATCCTTGGCAGTCAACCGCGCTTTCGCCACTCGCTTGCAGCCTCTTGAGGATCGCTCGTAGAGCAGCATTCCGCAAAGTTGCAGGACGCTTGCTCAATGCGAGACGCAGCAGAAACGAGAAGTAGGTAGGGCGGCTCAATGCTTCCTCGCTAGACAGCACCGCTTTGTCCAAGAGCTGATTAGTGTCGTACCTAGACTGAAGTACGAGCAAGAAAGCCTGCGCGAATTCGGTGAATGGTGTCGCGTCGTCGGTCTCGAGGAAAGAGTAGCCCGATGGTAGGCTTTCAGGGAGCGCCGTGAAAGCATCTTCAATCAACGAACCGCTACCAGTGGCTGGCTCGTCCGTCATTTCGACGTCTGCCTCAGCGGACAAATCGACGACCTCTGCTTGGCGCAAGGGGATCTGTAACTGGGATTCCAGAGCTTCAATTTTGATGCCTGCCCTTTCCAGGGCAGTCTGGGCCCAATCCCCGGTCTCGGTCGATTCGAAAATGCTGCCAGTTATTTCCTGCAGGCGTTCCGTGTGCTCCTCTGAGTGATTTTCAAGACGAGGCAGGATTGTCTGCAGTAGGATGGTCTTCTCCGCCACTTCCAGGTAGTCGCTGCTCAAAGTAGCGCTGATAAGGTCAAGAGCTTTCACTGCTCTGTGTCCGGCCAGTTCATCGGCCGCAGACAGAGCTAAACCAACTTGCAATCTTCCAACACGGTGGCTTTGGGAGATACCCTGCAGGCGGAGAGTAACATCGTCCAGGTCCAATAACGCCTTCATAACTGGTCGCGGCAGCTTCGCAGATTGACGCTCTTCGGCAATGACGGACAAGCATGTAAGACCGTCGTCAATGGTTTGCGTACCCAAGCTCTTCGTGACAGCCTCCATCAAGCCATCAAGGACTCTGTCTTCGAGCTGAGTCTTGGTGACAAGGATGGTGATGATCATACAGGAACCCAAGAACATTTCCGGTACATTCTTGATTCTCAAAGCCTCCTGTAAGAGCGGTACAACTCGAAGCAAAAGATCTTCTTCCCTCTGTCGTCGGACATCTGCGCGGCCAGATTGCGCTCCGTCAATTTGACCGTTGATAGCTTGCGCCGTGACACTAGCCCAGAAACCTAGCAGTATCGCAGAGTGGAAGCCTTGTTTCGTGGCTGCAATTGTATACTGGTTCAGAATCGAAAAGAAGCCAGGGTTATTGATCGCCGCATACAGAACCGCCGGCCTCGGTGGGCTCGTTAGCGAGGTAACGTAAGGATGAAGGAACTTGAAGGCTGGTGACAAAGTCTTGGGCAAGATCGAAAGCATTGTCGCGAACATTGGGCTCGTATGATAAGGAAGGAATGTAAGGATGAGCCAGTCCGTGTTGTACTCATGAATGCGGAACCGACGAATCAGCCATTCCACGGCCTTCTGTCCGGGTTTTAAGAGAAGACGTGCGCCCACGAGTCCGAGAAAGCTTTTTATTACCACATCCAACTCTTCATTCTCCTTGGCTGTCATCTGTGTCCGGTCCTCGCCTTTGCTCTGCTCGCTGAAGAGGTTTTGAGAGAAAGGACCAAATCTCGCGTCGAGCATACATAATTCGTCGAAGCCTTCAATACAGATCTGGTAGATAGTGTCGAAAGTTTGGTTGGCGGCATCCTTGGACTCGAAGAGAAGGGACTTGCTATGCTGCGTCCTTTGCGCCTTCAGGTCGAGTTGATGCGTACTTTTGGCAGCGATGGCAGCCAACTGCTGCTGCAACGCGGTAGCCATGGTAGCGCGCTCGGTATAGTATGGTCCAGAAATATGATCTATGCCAGCATTTCGGTGTTGATGTGGTGGTGGTTTCCTGTCAAACCTATCGTCGCCGCTCGCCTTTACTCGAGTGTCTTGTCTCTGCAGCTTTCTGCCGACTTTGCGCCAAAAATGTCGCGCTATGATCAGACGTTCATGCCAAGTCTGCGGCGAGCCGTCGGGCCAACACCTCTGACTGCGACAACACTCAGATGCCATAAGCTTGGCCGTCTTCCTACCATCGGAGAGCTGTCAAGCAATGGATCTGTTACCAGGTATGTAGCTCGCAAAACATTGATCAGCATGAAACTTTGCTAACAATGTCGGACTCCGCTGCGAAAAGCAGTGAAGTACCAAAATTTGGATCATTTCGCCCTCGACATTCCGGTACGAGTGGAACACGCGAGTCGACGGACACTACAAAGAAGGACGAGTTGAAGGACGAAAGACAGCACCGGTCTCGAGAGCACAACAGGCACCGTCAGCCTAAGGATACCGGAAGAGAGCATAGGCGACATAGAGCAGTGTCGCCGGGTAGAAGGGAACGGCTCGATGAACACCCCAGGCGCCGCAGGAGCCGAACAAGATCACCTGTTTCGCGTCATGTTAGGGAAGCAGTAGACGAGGCCGCCCTTGCAAAGCTTCAAAGTGCATCAGACACTTATGTGGTTGACCGCAGAGGAGATCCGAACAACCTTACGTATGGCAGTCTCCACCGATACAGCATCCCGCCTTATCACAGGATTGGTTTTGGCCGAGTACTTGGTCTCTCAAGCAGCTATCGAATCAACTCTTCAGCTAGTAGCGAAAGCAATCTGGTACTTGATAACCAGACTACCCGTGTCCGTCCAGAACGAGGTCTTCTCAAGCGCCAACGAGACACACGCAAGCTGCGCTTAATCAGACCAGGTCAAGGTGATTCGACCTCAACACCTGACGAGAGCTTCATTGCTCTGGGGCCAAGTCGTAAACGTAAGAGAGGCTCGGAATCACCAGAGCCTGTAGACTACAGGTCCATCGAGGGTAAGGCCAAGGATGATCGCCCAGCCGACGAGGACTTGGAGTTTGTCACAGACTCCGATGAGCATGAAGAAGATGCCAGTATCGAGGAACAGATGCGCATTCTGCAGGAACAATTACTTCGAAGGACAAAAGAAAGTCCGGAAGACGTCGATGCATGGTTAGCGCTCATAGCTCATCAAGCCCAAATGGTGAAACCTGGTGC
The DNA here is from genome assembly GCA_027923365.1 of Zalaria sp. Him3. Taxonomy (NCBI): domain Eukaryota; kingdom Fungi; phylum Ascomycota; class Dothideomycetes; order Dothideales; family Zalariaceae; genus Zalaria; species Zalaria sp. Him3. The sequence goes on from BPUN01000007.1 coordinate 26,106, forward strand.
AAACATACACGACCTCACCGGTTTGCAAAGGCGCACAGTTGCGGATCTCAGACTTTCATTATATGAGAAAGCACTCAGAGTGTGCAAGTCCAGCGAAGCAAGGCAGAGTCTTCTACAAGGGCTGCTGGACGAAGGTGGTCTGGTTTGGGATGCTCAAAAGAAAGCCCAGAAGTGGCAGGATGTCTTGGGAGAGAATCCCACAAACATGAAGCTATGGGCCAATTACCTCGACTTCATCCAATCAAATCATCTCGGCTTTCGTTACGAAGAAACCAAAGCCGCTTATATGCACTGCCTTCAGAAGCTGAAGGGGTTGATCGAGAACTCAAGCGAACCCACGCCAATTCATGAGGTCCAGATGTACGTGTTCATACGTATGACCAAGTTCATCCAAGAGGCTGGATACGAGGAGCTGGCTGTGGCAATGTGGCAAACCATTGTCGAATTCGTCATTTTTGCTCCCGCTCTCCTTGACATTGCTTCACATTCTGAGCTCATCGACGCTTTCCAAGAGTTCTGGGAGAGTCAAGTACCTAGATTTGGGGAGAAAGGCGCATACGGCTGGCATAACAGCATGCGCAGTACAACCGCAGATCCGGCAGATGGTCCAATCGCTCCGAGGCAAACATTAACGCCGAACCAGCCATTTCGTAGCTTCGCCAGTCTTGAAGAGTCTCTGAGCACAGATCATGCACTCCCAGGCAAGACCATTGATGATGCGGAATCCGATGACCCATATCACACTGTTCTCTTTGCCGACATAAGTGGTGTCCTTGAGGTTGTGCCTCAGACCCACGACTCCAGGTCCATCATTGAGGGCTTCCTATGCTTCTTCGGCATGCCTCCCCTCCATGAGTGTGATCACTACGCTTCCTCGTGGCGTTTGGACACTTACCTCCGCGATACAGGTCCTCAAGACCTCAAAGGCCTCCCCAACTACCGTACCACGACAAGTAATCTGTTCTCCTCGGCATTTGCCGACTTTCCTTGCCAAGGGATGTACAAGGAATTCGTTCAAAGGGCGCTCTCCACCCTTGTGCAGCTGTATGCTTTAGACGAGAGCTTTGCTGTGTACCATTTCGCTTACGAGTATCATCTCAATCCCGCAACAGCGTATACTGCAACTCGGAAGTTGCTCAAAGACCGCCCTTCTAGCCTACGACTTTATAACGCTTGTGCTCTGATCGAAGCAGGCCGTGGTCGAGGCGAACGAGCAAACCATATATGGAGGACAGCCATCGGTATGAGTGCTCGCAAGTTCATGCCCGATGGTGATGCAGGAGCTCTCTTTTTGTGGAGGAACTGGATCTGGAACAGCCTCAGGACCGGTGATAGGAAGACAGCACTGTCACAAGTTCTATCAATTGGAAGTGACCCTCCAGACGCCGCCTTACCAGAGGAAGATCAGTCGAGTGCTGCATCATTGCTTCGTGTGAGAAGAGTGCTACGAGACGGTTTTCACCATTCGCTCTACCACGGGTTGCATGACGAAATAGCTCTGTACGCCGAATGCTTGGCGTTATTGACCTATCTCACGGACAATGCCCAGCTTGAGTCAGCGCTGCGAGTCTTTCATCGCTATTCTGATCACGTAACGACGCGGTTTCATCCCTCAGTTGCACTAGAACTCTTGCACCAGGCGAAAGCCGACCTAATCAGCCATCACATCGACCAAAAGAGGCCATACAAACCGGCATTACTGCGAGCAGATCTGGAGCACAGTATCGGTCTGTTTCCCAACAACACTCTTTTCCTACAGCTTTTCTCCTCGCTCGAGTCTCGACACCGGCTGGATGATCGAGTGCGTGCTCTTTTTCGCTCTCACCTTGCAACGGAGGACTCTACCGTCGTTAGCTGGGCTTTCGCGATATCCGAAGAAGTGCAGAGGTTCCGAGAGCAGGCCTCGGGTAGTACCGCAGACTCTGCGCGAGGACTGTTCGCGAAGGCTTTACTGGCAAGTGGCAGTCCAGTGCGGCATTCGCCGTACCTATGGGGCATGTGGCTTGATGTTGAGAAGGAGCTTGTTCGCAACGCGGAGCGGAAGGGGAAGGAACAAGCAAAGAAGGCATTGCAAGCGCTGGCAAAGGTATTCCTTGATGGCTTGAGATTCTTGCCTTGGTCAAAGCGATGGGTGATTAGGGGGCTTAGGTTGTTTGAAAGAGATGATGGCTGTGGGTGGACGGTGGGAGAACTCAGGAAAGTCTATGATGTGTTGGGCGAGAGAGAACTGAGAGTGAGGGCGGAGGGGTTCGAGGAACTGCTCGATAGGGTCGAGGCAAGCGAGAGATAGACGTCGTATCAGCCACAAGATATTCCTCAGGCCAGGATACATGTACACACCTAAGGTCTAGTATTGACACTGCAGCACGCGGAAGAGGCGCTACTTTCGCGTGCTATACACGTTATACACGCGTCTGGGGCTATTTGCCACTCTTGCGCGTATAGCTGCACCTTAGGTTCTGTACTTGGGTGGCGCCTTGGCAATGCAGGCGTCCTGCATGCAGGCGGTCTAGCGCTGACGGACACACCAAGTGCCTTCCTCTATTGGTACCTTCCCCTCTAGGCTGAAACACATGCGTCGGACTCCGTGGCTAGAGCTACAAACAGCCCCAGCCTTTTCGGCATAAACCATTCATCACGTCCGTCACGACGTCCACGACCGCGACATGGTCGTGTTTTTTTCAACGCCGTGTCTGCTTCCTAGTCTAGATGCTCTCGCAGACTGCCTCACCACGTGTTTCGACATGAGGGTGACTCACACATGCAGCTCACGTGTAGGTTCCATAGCAGACAGGTGGGAATTGTAGTTGAAGATGTTGCGATCGTGATGCCTTCGCACCTCAGGTATCCATTTCTTCGTATACTTGATCAGAACCAACAGTGACCATACCAAAGCGCATTGCTAAAAGTATCACACAATGCATTGCGCAGAGCACTATCCTTCCTATTACACTCTCAATAGCAAGCCGTCTACTTCTTTCTCTACCACATCATCCACAGCATCCTCACGCTCTAACGGAACGACGCTGCTGTTTGGAGAGGTCGATACGCGCAGTGAAAGATGTACTACGCCTGTTGAGTCCGCTAAAGTCGCTCCTTCTGACCCTTTTCTTAGCATCCTCGACCTATCATTCTGTGTGCAGTCTGGTACTGTGCTCGAGCTCAACATTTCTTCGTCTCTGGCTTTCAGACAATTGTCGCAATGCTCTCTTATCACACCTTGCTCCGGAAGATCTTGCCGCCCTACGGCTGGTATGCCACAATTTCAGTCATCGTGCAGCACCTGGACTGTTCGAAAACATCAGGGTCACATTCAAGACTGGCACTTTCACCAAGCCAGCCAGACTTGCGGCATTGGATCGAATCGGTCACCATGTGAAGCGATTGACTTTCAATGCACCACATACAGCGGACACCTTCCTTCCGCCCTTGATTGATCCGGAGCTTGGTCGCGTGAGGGACTTCGTATATCGCCCACACATACCCCCGCCAACAACAAGCCCGGGTCGAATCAAGCAACCAAAATACGGAGACTGGGAAACCACTAGCCTCTTGATCAAGCAATATCCACCCTTGTTTCATGCGGCGACCAACGTCTCCTCGTTCATCCACGCCTTCTCTTCCCTGCCCTGTCTACGGCATCTGACGATCAGTTGTCCTGGCGAAGCTCCAAGGCAACAATCCCACAAAAGCGTGGTTGACTATGCTCTCATCTCCTTACGGATTGCCCTGGAGAGAGCACCACTTGACTGCTTGGAATCACTCGCCCTACTGTCCATACAGCCGGCCAGCATCGTCTTTCTCTCCCCACTGGTGGGCTACGGCGCAACTCCAGGCTCTCTCCGCAGGTGGTCGCGCATCTCTCGCCTTACGATTCACATGCACGGTGCCACAGAAAACCAACAGGAGCCCACATCGGACCAAATCAGGCTTCTGTACTCCTACCTACGGTGCTTCTCAAGCCTCACTCACCTACGCTTCCGCTGGCTCGGAGACAAAGGTCCTTCTCCATTACTTTTCACACCAAGGACGAAATCTCTCCGAGAGACTGTTGCGCAGGAACAAGAATTCCCCACCAGAGAGTCTCATCCAGCACTTAGGCCTAGTCAACAGGACAACGGAACCCAGGAGACGCATCTGGCCCCAGAGACGCATCTACCTACCCATTTCCCCAGTCTGACCCACGTGGTCATAGAGAACGCCGTTCTCCACGCGTCCCAAATCCGCCATCTGCTCAGGTCACAGCATCGAACGCTCTTTGAGCTAGAACTCGAGTCCGTGACCTTGGTTTCTGGCACCTGGGACGAGGCGCTTGCGCCGCTGAGTAAGATATCTGGGAATGACCGCTGGAGGCAACATGCAGAGGAGATTGGTGAGGTGCCCATCATGCTCGCTGCACCGCTGGTCGCTCAGCAGGCGAGCAGACCGCCCCTAGTAAGGAGAGATGCGGCAACGTTGCCGAGAGAAGTGCTCGTCAGAGAGTGCGCTGCAGTCCCGGCTGTTGCAGAGTACTTGTATTCAGAGGAAGTCAAAGGGAAGTCCAGTCCAGGAAATGGCATGCGGAAGCTACTATCGCTGTCAAAGAAGGGGAAGCCGAGCAAGTCAGAGAAAAGGGCCGGGTTACTGCATCGTGAGGATATCAGGAAAGCTTTTCGAGGAGTTATGCTACCTTGGCGATGACGGTCCCAATTTATCTAGCTTCATCGTATCCACATTCACATAACTTGAAATGGAAGTTACTACACTGTGGTACATGTATGGAACAATCATTATTGCTTGAACTTCATGTCTAAGGAGGCCGCCCGGTTGAACGCCGGCAGATATTGCTTACTAAGCTTAGCTGGGGTCAAACTCCGCCGCCACTTTGGCGACTTGCCGTAGACATCGCGCCGGCCACAATAACACCGAAGCAGTTAATACGTATCAAATACATCCAAAGCAAGCACAGAGTACCAGAGATCGCTTGAGCGAACAAGGGCAAACAGTAGAACGGGGAAGCGAGCGGCGGAGTGGGGACATTACAGGCACTCAACACTCTACCGGCAATCCACGACAGGCACTGTCTTCTACCGCATCAACCCCCCAACTTCTCGCAAATCGTCTTGCGCGAGTCGCACCAATACCTAGCGAAAGCAATACCGAGCCTAGAGCGTCTTCTGTGAAACCGCCATCATGTCGAACTTGGTAGCTGTCAGTAAACCCGCCTGCTCTTCTCCACCTCTCCCTCGCTTCTCCTTCACCGGCGTGTTGCTTCACGTGGAAGTCAAGACACATGGCAGCTAACGCTGGGTCTGTATAGGGCGAGATCTACCAGAAGGTCATGGACGAAGTGATCAACCAGTCGCAGAATGACTTTGAAGAGAACGGAGTCAACCAGCAGACGCTGATGGAGCTCAGGCAGGTAGGTCATGTTCAGCTTTCCGTTCTCCCTTTCTGATACACCATCGCTATGGTTCTTCTCAAGTTGGTAATGGCCAGCTTGGAAATGACCAGGCTGAAAGACGCAGCTTGAAAGTGATGGGAAGCAATGATGTGTCGATGGTGCTTGGCTGTTGGTCAGCTTCAGCGTGGCAGGTTCAGGGACTAGAGGAGGGTGCAGGACTGCAGGACTGCAGGTGCAGCACGCTGGGGCCTGCCCGCACTTTTGTCCCAAACTTATACCTGGTCCCTGCGCCCGACTTCTTACCCGAATATTCTCCGGCACCTTTCCTCTTTCGCTCAATTACCATCACCATCACATGCCAATCATCACCCTCCTTGCTCATGTCTCCAACCACTGTCAAACCCACTTGCACATACTGAAAGCAATAGCTAACTGTTCAATAGACATGGCAGCAAAAGATATCGACCCGCAACATCGCAATGATGCCGTGGGACCCGAAGCCGCAGCCTGCACCACAACAGGTCCAGCAGGTGCCTACTAGTGGACCCCCAATGCAAGCTTACTCAGGTAACGTGCAGCAACAAGGGATGGGTGGACAAGGCATCAAGCATGAGCCTGGCACTGAGCCTGGTATGAACGGACTCCCACAAGCAAACGGCTACCCGCAACAACCTGGCATGAACCCTGCGCTTGCGCAACAAAGGGCCGCTTCTCTCCTACAGCAACAGTTCGGCAATCAAGCAAATGCTTCGCTCAGCGCCATGCAGCGTGGTGGTCTCGCGCTTCCGGGTCAGCAACGTCCGCAAGGCATGCCTATGCAGCAGCCGAACCCGCAAGCAAACTATCAACGCCAGTACTCCCAGCAGCTGCAACAGCAGATGCAGCAGCAAGCGCAGCAGCAAGCCCAACAGCAAGCGCAACAACAAGCACAAGCGCAGCCGCCACGCGTCAAGCAGGAAAATGCTACTCCGGATGTTAAGCCAGCACAATTTCCGAATCATCAGCAGAATGGAGCACCTCAGAACCCGAGCGTATCTTATGGTCAGACTGATGGTGCTGGGGATGCAATGGAGGATTGGCGGCAATTCATGGCGGAGCATCGTGCCCTCAGCGCTGAAGATGTCGCTCATAATGACAGCTTGATGAGGGACCACATCGCCCAATTGGCCAGCAACTTGAACAGCGGATTGATGCTGCCACTTGACCAGCAGAAGCGGAAATCGAAGAAACGTAACCTTCCGAACTCTGCCAAGCCATCGATAGCGCAGTTTGACGGTGTTGACGACGATGATGACGAGAACATCAAGGACGAGGACGACGAAGACGCCATCAATTCCGACCTGGATGACGATGAGGATGAGGGCGCTAACGAAGATGACGATGATGAAGAGATGGACAGGATGATGTGTACTTATGACAAGGTCCAGCGGGTCAAGAACAAGTGGAAGTGTACTCTCAAGGACGGTGTCCTTCATGCCAACGGCAAGGAGTAGGTTTTCCTTCAATTGTCTTATTGCGCCAACTTTGCTAACCGGGATTCAGGTACCTCTTCCACAAGGCACAGGGCGAATTCGAGTGGTGATGGGCTAATCACTCTTCCCTCGTTGTATTGATCCCCTCCCTTCATTCTTCGGCATTCTTACTCAGATCTGCTCCGTCTGCTGTGTCGGCCGAGTCAGGCGTGCTATCTGTGGAGGTGACTTGGGGACATGGCGCACACTCGAGATGCGTCACATTGATTCCTTTGGGCGAAGCTGGGGTTGTTCACATGTGCTTTGGCAGCGCAGGAGGAGATAGGTTAGAAGTTGGCTCTCGTCGCGGAGTTGGCCCACGGAAAAGGATTGATGAAAGCGCCCTTGTTTTACTTGGGGGCATTTAGTCTTTAATCCTACGAAACGTTTACGATCAACTACGAGTCTTCAGTTCCTTGGTGCATCTTCCTTGTGTCGAGTGTTTGACCGTTGTGCTTGACTGTGAGGGTGGTACCTGTCCGTTAGTGGTTGGTGGGCCTGGACGTTACAGTTCAATTGGATGTTGTTGGTGGATGTTTCCTGCAAGGTACGCGGCCATGACGCAGGGTCGGCGGGTGACTGCAGTTGCTTCTCCACACTTTTCCACCCATTCTCGGGTCCAGTCCGCATTTGTTCCGCATTTGTTTCACTCTTCCTCGCGACAACCTTAATTCTTCCTTAGCTTTTACGTTGTTCTGTATACACCTCATTATACCATACACTTTATTCCATTCGTTAGCTGTATGTTGTCAGTTACCCTTCCACTGCTGCATTTCTTTCCAAAACACTCTCTTCCCCATATCGATACCGAAGCCCACCCGACCCCAGACCGATCCCAATTGAGCCTCCGCGACTGACAAGGATACAAGCATAGTACAGCAATACATGCGTTACACATTAGACGCGATATACAATGAACGGGACAAACGGCACCTACCTCGACTACCGCAACGGGCATGGGCACCCCCGCCACGACGACGACCTCGCCGCCCTCGCGCCCCCACCCCTCCGCGTCCCCCCACCACCACCACGGTCTCCAGCGCGCAATTCGCCCCGTTCCAGCATGAACAACATGACGCCGCCGGCCTCGAACCACTCCAACAACGCACCGTTCTCATACGCGTTCCCGTCAAACAGCCCGCAAACACAGACGCAGACGCTGCTGCTGGTGCTGGCGAGCGCGACCTCGCTACAGACGCAGCAGCTGCTGGAGCGGATCCTGACGCAGCAGGGGTCGAGCGTGGGCGTGGTCGGTGTGCTAGCGCGGACGGAGCAGCTGGCCAAGCAGACGAAGATGGATGCGTATACCGTTGCTGGTCGCATGCAGAGGCAGCTTGCGGTCTACACGTCCGTGGTCGATGTGACGAGGAGCGAGGAGCTGAGGGCGGGGATTGGGAGTCTGGTGCAGGGGCCGTTGGGGGGTGTGGTTTGTTGTCTTGGGAATGGGACGTCGGAGAGAGTGGTGGGGGATGTGTTGGAGCTGGAGACGGGGGAGGTGGAAAGGGCGTTATTGGTGGGTCTTATGCTGGCTGATGAATACTGATTGACACGAGCGCTAACGTAAAGTAGTTTTCCACCATCGCCGTCCACGCCATCGCCCGCGCCACAATCCCTCTCCTAACCAATTCCACCGCCGTCCTCGGTCTCGGCATCGACAGTCCAGCACCAACACCAACACCGACCCCGCAATCTTCATCCTCACAACCGCCCTTCTTCCTCCTCGACAGCGAAACTTCCATCGCCGCCCTCTCCTCCCTCCCCGGCAGCACACAAGAAGCGCTCCTCCGCTCCATCGCCCGGAGTCCCCTCGCGCGCGGCGTGACAGTCGGGTACGCGCAGGAGGTACTGCCGCCGCTGACGCCGGTCCGGCATCCGTCGCGGCCTGGCAGTGCTGCGGTGTCGAGGAGTTTGAGTAATTTGACGATCGATACTGGGAATGGGACGAATGGGTTTAATGGTAATGGTGGAATGGAGGAGGAGGCAGAGGATGCGTATGCGTATGCGGACGCGGACGCGGATGCTGGGTCGGGGGCTGAGAGCCCGACGAAGTTGTGGAATTTGTGGGCGATGCAGAATGAGCTGGAGGAGGATTGAGGAGCGCGCAACTTCCGACTTGAAAGTGTGCAGTGTCAAAATCGTCGACGGAGGAAGCGTTGGCACTGAGGTGGGACCGTGACGGCTCTGGTGAAGCTGCTTTCGGTCGCGACTTTGGAGGTAGCAGCTACGCTGCAGATGGCAGAACTGCGGAGGGCAGAAAGCTGCTCCGTGGAGCGCCAGATGCCGAGTCCAATGGTTCCTCCCCGGTATGATTCGGTTGGGTAAAGCTGGGATTGGAATGCATGGCCGTACAGGCGGGAAACCGGGTTCCGGGAGGCATTCAGAAAGCGACAGAGTGACTCTTCCATACGTCTTCGACAAACGAACACTCCACTGGCGAGTTATCAGGGACAGAGTTCCTGTACGGAATGACAGCCGTAGGCTTCGCGCCAGAGAAGTTGTGTGGTTTCGGTTGGCAATTGACGCGAGAGTCACAGATCAAGGTTCCGTCCCCAGAGGAGAAGCAGCACTAATGTGTAATGATATCAATGCAGATGAGGACTGCGTTGGATAGAGGCTGCTGGGTTGATCGGCTAGAAGGAGTAGTTGAACAGCGTAGCAAGCCGACTCAGGACAAGCGCTGGATAGGAAGACGTCGCAGATATATGCATGCAAAAGAGGCGCTTCGAACCAAAAGATATTCTATTCGCGCAACAACCATCCACGCCCCAACCTGCTCCCAGTGTTCCACACCCCCGCTCTCCACTCCATCTCCTTCCCACCACCGTCCTCAAAATCACTCAGTTCACTCAATCCGATTAGGAACCTCCTCCCCCCTAACCCACCTCTCCACCGCCCCGGCCTGCTCCTCATACCAAGTGCTCATCGTCGCCTCATTAACATACCCCATATGCGGACTCAACACAACCTCGCTCCGGCCCTCCGTCCCCCACGCCGTCGTCCGCCACGGACTGTCCCTGCTCAACGGCTCCTCCCAAAACACATCCAGCGCGGCGCCGCGGATCTTGCCTCGCTGCAGGACAGCCAACAGCGCGGCCTCGTCGATCAGCGGGCCGCGACTAGTATTCACCAACACGGCCGTCTTCTTCATCAAGTCTAGTTCCTTCGCCCCAACGATCCCGCGGCTGCGCTCGCTAAGGACGTAATGCACACTAACCACATCCGCCATCTTAAAAAGCTCCTCCTTCCCGACCGCGCGGAACGATCCCTTGCCCAGCCCCTGGCGCTCCGCCGCCGCATCGGCCTTCTCCTGCGTCAGACTCTCGCTCCAGGCTGTCACTTTCATGCCGAAGGCGAGGGCGATGCGCGCGACGGAGCCGCCGAGTTTGCCGAGACCGACGAGGCCGAGCGTGCGGCCTCCCAAGGGGATGGTGAGGCCGGATTGCCAGGCTGTTGGGGAGGAGGAGAGGAGGGGGCTGTCGATGGCGATGCGGGAGGTTAGGCTGAGGAGGAGGGACCAGGTATGTTGGGTTGTTGAGTCGTAGCCTGGTGGTGGAGGAGCAGGGGTGGTGGCGTCGGCGGAGGAGGAGCTGGGTTCTGGACGCACGCCCGTCGTGCCTGCGACGATGATGCCGCGGTCTTTGCACGTTGGGAGATCGATGGCCGCGTTGCGGAGGCCGGTGGTGAGGAGGAGGCGCAGGTTCGGGAGGGCCTCGAGTAGTTCCTTGGGAAAAGGGGTGCGTTCGCGCATCGTGCAGATGACGGTGTAGGGTTCGAGGCGGGTCTTGAGTTGCTCGAGGGCGGAGGAGTTGGCTGGGTTGAGCGTGTCTGGGAATTGGTCGACTTGGACACCGTTTAGGTTGCTGAAATGGCGCGCGCTGATGTTTGCCCAGTCGTCTAGAATGGCGAGGCGGATTGGCGGGGTTGGGGGAGACATCGTCGCGGGAGGGTGGATGGGTGGGCTGAGGGTGTGGTGGTGGCGGATGAGTGGCTTGGTCTGGTCCTGATACGGGTGTCAGTACCGCTGAGACGATATCTGAGGGGAGAGAATTGGTTGGGGTATTTGCAATGGTAAGCATGACCATGTAGGCCAGTCAAGAGGGAGCATCGCTAGAAGGGCGTGATGAATGCTGCAGAGCCCGCAATGGCGGCTTTTGGCCAGCTTACGTCTTTACGCTCGCGAATATATCTTAGTTGTATAAGACCTCTCAGAGACCAGAATATACATGTCTGCGATCGATACCAAAATGGGTACGCAAGAGGAGATGTGCTTACCTGTACGGCTTGCTTCAATATGAATCTCAAACAAGCGATCATCTACTGCAAGGAGAACTCAACGTATACAGAACAACGTACACAAACCTCACAAGTAGAACCAGCAAAGCTGAGATAAGAACAAGAAGTCAATTATACCATCATGATATGTAAGCTACATATATGTCATTAAAGGCTGTTGCGCCATCGCAAGCGCGGGGTATATCGCCCGGTATCGGTAGTTGGAATCGCCATCCCCAGATTGTCGTTATATCCGTATCGTTCTTCCATCGAAAATCAAAAATCGTATCTGCAACGCTACCACAGTAGCAGAGTGCAGTATTCATCCTCCACCATATGCAGTCTATCAAGCCTCGTATTCCTCCTTCCTTATTCCGCCGCCAGTCTAATTTCCCTCTTCATCTGCCTCAGCCGCGTATGCATCCTCCACAATTTCCTCCGGTCCTCCTCGCTGACCTCGTCTTCCCGCATGTTCTGTAGACGATCGTAGAGCTTGATGTAAGCTGGATAGTACTCGTTCTTGAACTTGTCTGCCTGGTCCAGTGCTCTGTCCCAACTGAGTCTGACGGCAGGACTGTCGTTGCCATTGCTTCCTCCGCTGCTGTCCCAGCTGATGTCCATTGCATCTGGCGATGTCCGGGCCGTAGTGTTCTGCGAGAACGAAGAAGCGGATGTGGAATGGGAATCCAGCTTGCGGTGCTTGGTTGCTGGTGCATGGTCATGGACATGGGAAGAGAGATCGTTGGCTTTCCTCTTGAGGTGGTTGTCGGTGTTCCCATCGGCGGGCAGCTTGTCGGATGAAGAATCCGTTTTAGCCAAACCATTCGTAACCGCGCTCTTCACTTTCTTCTTGGAAGAGCTCTCCGCGTCGCTCTCGCCGAGACCTCGCTTCGTGGATAATGGAGCATCGGCGTTGCCGGATTTCTCCACTCTCTCGACACCGTTGGTCTGCTTAGCTGGCCGAGTCTCGAGGGGAGACGGCGTGGGCTTTGTAGGTCGTGAGAAGGATGCACTGCTTGCTGGCCGTTCGGAGGCCTCGGAAGCATTGCGTGGTCGGGTCACACCAAGAGGAGATGGTACGTGCGGCTTTGTGTCGGCCTTTTTCGGACTTAGCTGCGTCTTCTGCGGGCCTGTGGTAGCTTTCTTGACTGGTCGCTGCAGAGGTGTCTCCTTCCGAGACGGAAGCTCCTTCTCCTTTGAGGCTGCAGAGGACGCAGACAGTTTCTCGGAGTTCTTTGTGGCTGATGGAGTGAATCTGTCCTTCGGAGGACCTCCCTTCTGCTTGGAGTGGGAAGCTTTCAGCGGCACATCGCTTGATTCCGAGCTCTCCATAGTGGACGACCTTGGCTTAGCCTTCTGGGATGATGTTTCCTTTGCGACCTTCTTTAGCTCCTTCTCAGAAGACGGATGCTGAGCTGCATGCTGTGATTTTGACTGTACAGAATCATGGCGAGGTTTGCTGACATGCTTTACCGGTGACACCTCCGAGATCTCACCCTCTTCCTCTTCGTCTGAGCTGTGCACGACTTCGGCAGATCTGAAATTCCCAGTGATCTTTGCGGGTTTCTTTTTCGTAGTCCTGGGTGCCGACCTGTTTTCCTTCGACTTTGTCGTCTCCCTATCACTGGCCGCTGTTTCCTTTTCCTTCCTCTTCCTCTCCTTAGCCTCTTCTGCTGCATGCTTCTTTTTAGAGTCCTTGAGAATCTTGTCAATTTTGAGCCCGCCCCGCCCTGTCAGACCAGCCTTTGGTGTAGATGTAGAATCATGGACCGGGGTTCCCTTTGCGCTGGCCAAATGTTTATTAACAACTCCTTCTGCTGCAGGCATTGGGCTTGAGGAGACGGCCGGAGTACCAACTCTGCTCTCTTCGCCATTGACGCGTAGCCTTGAGAGTACTTTCCCTCTCCCACGCTCCTCCTTCGGTAACAATCTCTGCCACAATATATCCTGCCTGGCTACCCTCATTCTGTCATAGGCACGTATCGCATTGTCGATAGCCTTCTGACGTTCCTCATCAGTCTTGTAGGGAAAGTTCCAGACATCCAGGTCTTTACAACCCTTGTTCGAGAGCTGCCACTCCGAGTCCTTGCTCGTCCTGTCTCCGATCTTACGCAGAACCTCTGCACATTCGCTCTTCGTGGTCCTCGTCATTTTCTGAATGTTCTCCTCTTTCTCAGGGTTGACTGCAAGTAAGTGGACGATGGCCATTCGCATAGCCTTCATTCGTGGCGTGATTGCTGGATCCATGGCAGGTGTCGATGTCGGTGCAGTGCCGAGCGCCGTGGTAGAAGAGGGGTTCAGGGAAGGGCTGTTCGAATAAGAACGGTTGGCTCCGTTAAGGAGAGAGTGACGAGGAGGGTGTAAAGTGTTCGGCCTGGCTTGCTTGTTGGTGGTCAAGACCGAAGTACTTATTGTAGCCCTAGTAGCAATTAATGAGCGAAGCCCCTTCGTTGTCGTATCGCTTTTTCTACTCACTGCTTGGCCTCTTTTTCTGTCTTATACGATGCTAGGCTTTGCTTGAGGGCTGCCAATGCAGCATCGGCTCCAGCAGTATCTTCCTGACTTTGGGGTGCTGACTTGAGCTCTGCTCGTTGTGCAACTAGAGCAGTGAAGGAGAGATCCGGTGATGAGTTGTCTGACGTGTACAATTCGTGACGGAAATCTTCAGGTGTGACTTTAAGGTCGATTGTCTTGTTCCCTATACGTATCCTCTGCAACAAGGTTTATTGTTCAGTAAATGTGGCTGGGGTGAAGGTTATGCTTGACGGAAAGTGAAGCATACCGGAGCCTTGCCCGCGAGAATCTGCAACGATTTGCCCGCCTGTGAACATTGTCTGATATCTTTTATGACCTGGTCGTTCAGGTGGAGCAGTATAGCGGATCTAGATTGCACCGAGCTATTGTTCCCTTGTGTGTTGGGGGCTCCATGCAGCGAGAGGCCGCCTGGTGGGAGGGCTGAAGCAGCCATGGTAATAGATTGCTAAGGAGCAATATTCCAGAGTGTGTTCGCAAGTAATAAATGCATGGGCGTGGTTAAGGCGAGGAAGTTTGCCCAGCAATCGAACAATGAACCTAATAGTGTGTCAGCGTGCCAACTCAGCCGGAAGTTATGACGTTGTGAGATCAGGAAAGTGATTTCAAGTGATGGCATAGCAGAGGGTGACATACAGAAGACATGGACGGCTCCTTCACACCTCACATCTACCCAAAAGGGAAAAGCAGTATGAGAACCAAGAGTGTGTCGGTGGTGGATGGGTTGGGACTCGAGCTGGAGAGTGTAGTACTCGGACGACTAAGGTGAGGGAAGGTACCGGTCCCTAATGACTAGCGCTCGCTTCCACGGGTTCCAGGCGTTGCGGGTTGCACGCTTCCAGTTCGCTGTGGGGCTACCCTTCCGCCGGATCAATTACACTTCCAGATCCAACCCGTCTATTCTGGAGTCTCAAACCCACATGTACCTCTCTAATGTCTTCAACTATGAGACTATGGTTCAAAATTGCTGTCTGGCTTGTTCTTAGAAGGCAATCTGAAAGCCTAACAGCAACACTGTCTTACGGTAAGTTTGACAAAGGATGGCATCGCTGCACAGATCAGGGCACGCGTGCATCAGCCCGCCGCCGGTAACTTCTCCGGCCCGCCACGCTTACTACTTTTAGCTCTCCTGTCTCCCTCCTTGGGTAAGTTATACGGAATTGCTTGTTAGAGCCTTGGAGCCTCCCTTACTTTGGTAAATTCCGGGCCACTGCATGAGACATGTGTACACATCCTAGGCTGTTCAGGCGCTTGTTCTGTAATAATAGGCACAATGGATACAATCGTCGTTTGACATTCTCTGACAGCAGGCCAACGCCAACGCCCCCCAAGAGCCCAAGCCATTGTCGCGTCAGCTCCGCCCAGCGGCTGCGGCTTGCATGACGCTATACCGAGCCTGGTGCCCGCACCATCGCATGGGGAACGTGGCTTGCGACATGGTCAAAGCATGCCAAATGCACCAAGACGGAACCTGAAAACAACCACCACAGGCACAATGCACATGCAGGTGGGCAGAAGGAAACTCAAGTGTTGCTGGCTATCGCTAGTCCTGCAAGCTGAGTCAAATACATACATGACGAACGTAGTCCTACCCCTTCCAAGTCGTAGCAATGATCCCCGTGTCTTGGTATCTCGAACATCAAACCGTCGCAAACATGGCGAAAACATAGAATTGTACAAACATCCCACCTTGACTGATCTGCTTACCCCACTAACGCCTGTACACCTTGGACAAGCCTCGTTGATTGTCCTTGCCATTGTCAATCAGCCATCAGCAATCAGCCGCTGCCGCTGCTGTTTTCATGCTGCAGGCCTGGCGTATGTGTAGGGGTCATGCCAGCCTGGGGTATCATGCCACCCGTACCTGCACCACCACCACTTTGCCCACTGCCATGATCCGTGCCTTGCCTCTTTTTCTCCTTCTTGGCCCAGCGCAAGCCACACGCATTACATAGCGTCTTAGGACCCTTGGGCCCTTTCCGCCATTCCGGGCTATCCAGTGTGCCGCAGTCGGCGCAGACATATTCATCCGCCACCTTCAGCTTCTTTTTCTTCTCCTTGGAGCCTTCTCGATCACGGTCGACTAGTATAGCGATACCGGCATCGCCACGTATCAGTGCGGGAGAGGTGTCTCCGGTAGAGATACCGTGACTCCTTTCGCCATCCCTGTAGCGTAGACCAGTCAGCATCTCGATTGTTTCGAGGTGGTTGGAGCCTTCGTATCGAGACATTTTGTCTGCAATACTGTCTGGTCGTTGCTGTGACAGCACATTGTCCAAATTTTGCCGTGTGAGGGCTGTATTTGATATCGATGGTTTGGCTGGTGGAGGCATGCCCTGGTAGTTTGGTGTCGAAGCCGCCTCACTCGTGCCATCTGCGGCCCGAGATTGACTTTGACCGTCTTGTCTTCCAGATTCTGACTGAGCTTGCCAGTGTCTCTCTTGTGCTTCGTTCTCTTCCGCCTCTTCGCGCTTGAGCTCCTCTATTCGCTTCAGTAACCGTTCGTTCTCAATCTTGTGCTCTAGGAATGAATCTAGAAGTATCGATATCTTCGTCGGGTACGGCCGTGCCATCATGAAGAAGCCGTGACAATACCCGGAAGCGGTAGGGGTGTTTGCGACAGACATAGCCATGCCATTGTATGCGCCTGCAGCGGATACGTCGGATGTTACATGCGGGTGTCCATCGCACTCGAATATCATATATGTCCCATCCTCTTTCTTGAAGCGATAGAAAAACCGCAATGCATTGCCAGACGCGATGGACTCGTTGAACTCGCGCATGAAAATACCGCTATCCTCCGGGTGGACAAACTCGCCGATGAATTTCCCTACCAGCTGGACAGGTTCGTATCCAGTAATGATCTTGCACGATGGAGAGACGTAGAGTATGCGTCCATCTTGGGTTAGGATGTGTAGGAAGTCCTTGATCTCTTCAATAACGCGCTGCGACCAGTTTCTCCGTTTCGTAAACTCGGTCAAGGTACTGTTGTTGGCGGGAGGTGCTACGCCGAAACTGGTTGGAAGAGGACCTGCACCGACTCCCGAGGTCATGTTGTTGTTGCCGGAGTTCTGCTGGGACAGATAACCATCGCCGGGGGTGCTGGTGTTATCTTGTCCCCCGGAGTTGGAATTGGTAAAGGCTGAAGGATCCGCTAGCTGTGGGTCAAGATCGAGGTCCATGGGCAGGAGATTCATGTCCAGGCCGTCGAGCATACCGGAGCCTTGCCCCAGCATGTCGGACATGGACGGCGCGCCCGCCATCTGCAGGAACCAATGGTCAGCGGTCTCGTTTGGATAGGCATGTTTGCTTCTGCACTGTTCAGGCGCTTATGCTACCTAGGTAGGTGGGGACGGCCATGGACGGAATGGGACATTACAGGTCACTTCCGATTTGACACTTACGCTCTGCGGGAGGGAGCCATCGTTCTGCGGGTACAGGGACATCAGTCACCGGTAACACGGCGCATGCGCTGCCCAGGTGCCAGCTGGCGCTCGACGTGGACTGCAACGCTATTGCGCCTCTTGCCGGCTGCCGGTGGGTGCAGGTGGGATGTCGGGGACGGGGTGTTTTGCTTTGAGCGCGCTGGCCACGAACTAACTGAGGATAGGCCAAACTGGAAACGCAGATAGTGGTGAGAATGCTCGATCGTGAAAGCACGTAACCCTGTCCCCACGTTCCACCATGCAAGCCTATTTCGTCAGCCGGAAGCGAGCGACCGACGCTTGGACTCCGGTTCACCCGTTTGGCTGTCTTATTTCTTCGTATTTGGTAAAAGACGCCGACGTACAATAGCAACCCCACGCGATTAATCACCGAAATTCGAACGATACGGCCTTTTGCTGGCTGATCAGTATAATACTGGAGTGTCCGTTTAGCCAGTTATGCGACTGATTTATGCCCATCATGCAGTTGCTGCAAGTGAGGGTTTCCCTGCTGCATGTGAGGGTGCATGCCAAGCACCTCGACTTCTGACTCTCTGTCTTAAGCTGTGGAAGCGGTACCGGGGACGGGCTCACTTCCGGTAAGCGAAAGTGTGAAAGTGACCCCGCCTCCGGTCATCTGACACCGCGTCAACGTGAACGCGTCTTTCTGCCTCCTACGCCTCCGCCTTCCGCCTAAGCACGCTAGATCAGTTATCAACGGTCGCTTGGCTGCATCTGCCACGGCCATACGGTACATGTGGTCGACCATACACCAGGAGACCTTACCCAGGTAATACGTACATCCCACTGTCAGCGGGACTGAGAGCCCTACACCATGTAAGTTGCTCTAGATCATCTTCATAAAGAAGCCTCCGCTAACACCACGCAGGTGTAAGTTTGTTAACATCGAACCGGCATGCCCCATCATCTAACCTCCAGTCAGCGAAACTCGACAAGCTCTCGATCTTAGGGTATGTGGAGCAGATTCCTTCTTTCTCTGGGGTGTTGCCACCATACTGATAACTGCAGTGTTCGCTCGTTCGACAACGTCAAAAGCGAGACCATCCAGTTCTATACGCCACTCACACTCATCGTTGGTTACAATGGATCCGGAAAGACCGTACGTAGGGTTTTGTTTCCAGATATCTACTACAAGCTCATACTGCTCTAGACAATCATCGAGTGTCTCAAATATGCAACTACCGGAGTGCCGCCACCAAACAGTAAAGGCGGTGCCTTCATCCATGATCCCAAGGTATGCCGGTCTCTGAAATGCTTGCTCACGAATGACCACTTACACTTCCCAGCTTTGTGGTGAGAAAGAAGTGCTTGCGCAGGTCAAGCTGGCTTTCAAGGCCACCACCGACGCCAAGATGGTCCTTACCCGTAGTCTGCAGTTGACCGTCAAGAAGACCACGCGCTCAATGAAGACACTAGAAGGACAACTGGTCAAGATTGTCAACGGCGAGCGGACGTCAATCTCTTCTCGTGTCGCTGAGCTTGATCAGATCATCCCGCAGTATTTGGGTGTATCACCAGCCATTCTAGAATTCGTCATCTTCTGTCACCAGGATGAGAGCTTGTGGCCCATGAGCGAGCCGGCAGCACTGAAGAAGCGCTTTGATGAGATCTTTGAAGCTCAGAAATACACCAAGGCAATCGAAAACATCAAAGTCCTCAAGAAGAATCAGACGATTGAATTGGGCAAGCTCAAAATCATTGAAGAGCACGCCAAGTCCGACAAAGACAAGGGTGAACGCGCGGAGAAGCGTTCCAAAGAGCTGTACGATGAGATCGAGGTGCTCCGTGTAAAAGCTGAGTCACTTGGGGAGAACATCAAGGAGGCAAAGGCTGAGTATGACGCAGCTTGGGAGCAGATCAGCTATCTCGGCAGTATTGTCGGAGAGCTTAACGGCAAGCGAATCGAACAGCGTGCAAAGCAGGAGAACGTGCAAAAGCTCAAGAGAAACTTGAAAGAGATGACTGACTCCGACGAAGAGCTGCAGTCCATGCTTGAACAATACGAAGAGAGGGTTCAGCTTCTGCAGGACGATGCGGAGGCACAGAAGCAGAGGTATCAAGACCTGCAGAGAGAGTTGCAACAGAGTCGCGAAAGCCTGGGCGCGAAAGAAAGGGAGCTCGGCTCCTTCGAGGCCCAAAAGTCCAACTATGAGCGCCAGCTGCAGAACCGCGAAGACTTGGTGAAACAGACAGCACGAGGTCACAACATCCGCGGCTTCGACCTTGATGTCGATGATGAACAGGTACACCTCTTCATGGAGCGAATCAGCAAGATGGCACGGGATCAGAATGCGGCTTTTGAGCGAGCTCGACGGGACACACAGCAGGAACTCCAACGCGCGCAGGAGGTTTTGAACCGCATCAATCAACAAAAGTCTACATTGAACCAGCGCAAGGAGAATGCGCGGTCTTTGATTGGCACAAACGACCGCAAGATAAACAGTCTACAGTCTGATCTGAACAGGATTGAGATTGACGAAGGAGGAAAGGCCGCGTTTGAGTCTTCCATCGAGGACATCGATACCCGCCTACGCAACGCCAAGTCAGAGTTTGAGTCCGCAAAATGGGACAAGCAGATTGAGGACCTGGAAGCGCAATCACGTACGCTCGACTCGCAGAAGGAAAAGCTGGACGAAGAATTGATACAGGGCACTAAGCATGTGCAAGATTCGGCAAGGGTAGACCATCTCCGCAAAGAGCTCAAAGAACGCCAGCGAAGTCTCGACACAATGGTTGGCGCACATGGTAGCAAGATTAGTGACGTGGTTGGTGGCAGTTGGCAGCCGTCTACTGTCGAGAGTGACTTCCAAGCTTCGACGAATCGCAGCAACTCCTATGTTGCAGAGGCTGAGCGTCAGCGTGACGGTACGGCAAGGGAGCTGGAACAGTTAAACTACAAGCTTAATACCTGCCGGGCGGACTTGAAGAACAAGTATCAGGAACTAAAGTCCTCCGAGGGCACCGTCAGAGACGCAATCGACGACGAGCCAGCTGAATTTCCCGAAGTTCTTCAACAGCTTGAGAATAACCGTGACATCTTGAAGCGTGACCAAGACAGCTTCTCACATCTCAAGAAGTATTACGGAGACTGTCTCGATACCGCGAAAGAGAACAACATGTGCCGCATGTGCCGACGCACTTTCAGATCTAGCGAGGGTAAACTCTACGACCAATTCGTCAGTCGGCTTGAGCAGTATCTGTCGGATGCGGCCAAGCAAGCTATGGAGGATGAGGCGAAAGATGCTGAAATTCAGCTCAAGGCAGCTAGAGGAGCCAGCGCAGCCTTTGACACCTGGGAGCGTCTGAAGGAGAAGGAGATTCCTACTTTGGAGGCTGAAGAGCGTCGTCTAGCATCTCGCCATGAGACTTTGACCAGCCAAATGGAGGAGCACGATGCTACTGTCAGCGAACGACAGGACTCCAAACGCGAGGTGGAAAGCCTGTCGAAGACTGTGCAGAACATTGCCAAGTACGCCGCTGAGATTGCCAGTCTGGAGACACAGATCAGTGAGCTGTCTGTCAAATCGCAAGATGCTGGATCATCACGTGGGCTTGTATCGGTGCAAGACGACCTCAAGGCGAATGCTGAACAATCAAGAACGGTCAAGCACGCTTTGACAAGGGCTATCGGTGAACGCGAACGCTCCAGAGGTACAATCAACAGCTTGGAGATTGATTTGAGGGATGTCAAATCGAAGCTTAGCGCCGCTGTCTACCAGCTCAAGGAAAAGGAGTCCATTGAGAAGCAGATCGGAGAGCTCAAATCTCTCAATGGTGAGCAGCGTGAATCCTTGAAGTCCATCGATCAGGAAATTCAAGGATCAGGACCAGAACTGTCACAAGCGCAAGCCAGATACGATGACATTGCTCGTCGTGGCGAGGAGAAGGACCGCCAGCTGCAGGAAGAGTCATCCGGACTCAACAACAGTCTACATCGATTGCAGATGGCAGAGAAGGAAATTCTAGATTACATCGACAGGGGTGGACCACAGCAGCTAGCGCGCGCGAAAGGCGAGATTGAGAACGTGAAGCAGGACATCGGACGCATTGAAGGCGACATGCAACGTATCACGAAAGAGGTCAATCATATACAGAGCCAGCGCCGCAATCACGAGGACACCAAGCGCAGTATCCAAGACAACCAAGATTACCGAAGAGACTTACGCGATTTGCAAGCCATCGGCACTCAGATCCGTGAATTGGAGAGCCAGAATGCGGAGGCTGACAAGGAACGCTATGAGCGTGAGGGTAACCATTGGGAGATGGAGCGCAACAGGTTAGTTGCGGAGCAAGCTCAGGTCATGGGTCAAATGGCGAGCAAGGACGATCAGTTGCAGCAGCTGATCAAGGATTGGGAGACCGAGTACCAAGGCGCAGCGCAGAAATACAAGGAGGCTCATATCAGAGTCGAAACGACAAAAGCTGCTGTTGAGGATCTTGGACGCTATGGCGGCGCTCTCGACAAGGCCATCATGAAGTATCACACGCTCAAGATGGAAGAGATCAACCGTATCATCGAAGAGCTATGGCGCAAGACGTACCAAGGCACCGATGTCGATACGATTCTCATCCGCTCAGACAACGAAACTCTCAAAGGCAACAAGAGCTATAACTACCGCGTATGCATGGTGAAGCAAGACGTGGAAATGGACATGCGAGGCCGTTGCTCCGCGGGCCAGAAAGTCCTCGCCTCAATCATCATCCGTCTCGCTCTTGCCGAGTGTTTTGGCGTGAATTGCGGTCTCATCGCACTCGATGAGCCTACCACCAACCTCGACCGCGACAACATACGCGCTTTGGCGGAGAGCTTGGCGGAGATCATCCGCGTCAGGAGGCAGCAGAGTAATTTCCAGCTCATCGTCATTACCCACGATGAAGAGTTCCTAAGGTACATGCAGTGTGCGGACTTTTGCGATTACTACTGGCGCGTCAGCAGGAATGAGAAGCAGACGAGTGTATTGGAGAGGCAGAGTATTGCTGAGGTCGTTTAGGTTTGCTGGGAGGTGGCAGAGGGACAAGATATGGTGAGGGTCGAGATGGGGTTGTTGCGTATTTGCTACACGAATTTATGCGTGCATACATAGCGCAGGCGTTTGGCTACATTTATGTAGAAGTCGCATCAGACGGCGTTGCTTCGATAGATGCTTTTCCTTCCCCATATATCATATCTGTCTTGGAATTGGTAGCCAGTCGTTCGTGTAGTATTCAATTAACCCCATGCGCGTTTCATCAGCGCGAAAGTGGCGCGTCGTTAATGGATTCGGCTCTGGCCCGCGTCGCATCGGCCGTTGCTGGGCTGCACTTGTGTGACGGGTGTCCAGGTAAACACCCGCCCATTCTCCGCCTTAAGAAACACACCTCAACTCGTCCTGCCTACCGCACCTATTCCCCCAACACCCCCATCTCTCTACTCTTTACTCTCTATTGCTACCACGACATTTTCACTCGCTATCCGCAACAAGTCGCTGTCTGCCTGCTCCAGCACAAGCTCCCGTCGTCTTCACAAGCTTCCATTGCGCATCCCCGCCGCGACTCCCGTTACTGGCGGCTGGCACGCAGTGCACTGCAGAACTCAAGCAACACTTTCTAGCTGCGACCAACATACACGTTTCTACGAAACCAAAAGCTTGAAGCGCACTGCAGACATGGACGCCATGAGCCAGAACCTCACCTCCACGCCCGGCCTGACCCAAGCCACCAACGCCTCCACCGCCAGCAAGATGC
The DNA here is from genome assembly GCA_027923365.1 of Zalaria sp. Him3. Classification (NCBI taxonomy): domain Eukaryota; kingdom Fungi; phylum Ascomycota; class Dothideomycetes; order Dothideales; family Zalariaceae; genus Zalaria; species Zalaria sp. Him3. The sequence goes on from BPUN01000007.1 coordinate 48,974, forward strand.
CCAGCGGCAACGTAATGAAGCGGTATGTCACAACCCCATGCACTCCAACATGCAACCCCGACATCCACACCCATCCACCAGTCGAAAAAGAAAGCCCCCCGCCCTACTAACAACCCTTCCAGCCTCCAATCCGAACTCATGACGCTCATGACCTCGCCCACGCCCGGCATCTCCGCCTTCCCGCACAACGGCGACATGCTGCACTGGATCGGGACCATCAGCGGCCCCGTCGCAACGCCCTACGACGGGCTAACCCTCAAACTGGCCTTCACCTTCCCGTCCAACTACCCCTACGTGGCGCCCGAAGTGCGCTTCGCGACGCCCATCTACCACCCCAACGTCGACATGGCGGGCAGGATCTGTCTGGACATCCTGAAGGACAAGTGGTCAGCGGTGCTGAATGTGAGGTCCGTGTTGCTGAGTCTGCAGAGTCTGCTGGGGGAGCCGAATAATGCGAGTCCGTTGAATGGGGAGGCGGCGGGGCTGTGGGAGAGGGATATGGAGTTGTTCAAGCAGAGAGTGCTGGCGAGGCATCGCGAGGTTGATGCTGAGGAGCTTTGATGGTGCTGGCCAGGTGTGTGTTGGTGCCTGAGATCCCGCATGATGTGGAAGTGGCACGGACATTCCTGATCGAGCGCTGGGTAAGGTATACTCGGCTAGAGATGGAGCGAAATGAGTGGCATGGACGGGACACGATACAACCTTTTTCCTACCTTGGAGCATAGCAGAGGAGTTGGCGTGGAGCATTTCTCTATCGGGAGTTGGGTTACTGTGGGGGGGAGGCATAGGCAGGTGTCGTTGGTAGCGTTGTTATTTTCGTAGTTCCTCAAATTCCCGCATGAACTTTCCCGCGACAATCTAAGGAAACATGAAACCTAGGTTCTGCCTACCTTACTTGACATACCTACTTTCTGCAAACATCACGCACGTAATGATTCTGTGACTTTTCGACCCCGTGTCGTTTGATCGCAACGTACAAAGCACTACGAGTACAGTTTGGTGGTTTCCCCTTCCGTTTCAGAAATCTTTCATACCTACTGCTGTATCGCGGCGAAAACACGCCTCGCTGCTTGAAACGCCCATGCAATGCAAAATGCCAATTTCCTCTCCTTTACCAACGCCACACCAAACCCGCGCTTTTGAAACAAATCACAGGTGACCCCTGTCGACACTCTACCTGATGCTGATACCACTCCTCTTGGTGTACATCCTCGAGGCGATGTTCATGGCGGCCAACTCCTGGAACATCAGCTTGGCGGCGTAGGGGATGATGATCTGGGCGATTTCGGTCTTGTTCTTGCAAGGCCTGCACTCGAACTGGTTCTTCTTGAGAGATCTGTGAACCTCATGTTAGCATACTGAAAACAACAACCTCATCCATCTGAAGTGGCTGGGGGAAAGGGGGCAAAGGGAAAGAAAGGGGGAGGGGGGGAAGGGAGAACACTTACGCAATGGGCGTCATGAGTCCACAAATCTCACAAACATGGACTCTGAACGCATCCGAGACATCGAGCAACCTCTCCTTCAAGAAAGCGCTAGCACCGTGCGAGATCATACAATCGCGCTCCATCTCTCCGAAACGCAAGCCACCATCTCTCGCCCTACCCTCGACCGGCTGGCGCGTCAGGATCTGCGTCGGCCCTCTGGCTCTGGCGTGGATCTTGTCGTCGACCATGTGCCTCAGACGCTGGTAGTAGGTCGGACCCAGGAAGACCTGGGCGACCTGCTTCTTGCCCGTGTGGCCGTTGTACATGATCTCGAAGCCGCGCTGCTGGAAGCCGGACTCGCGCAGGAGGTTGGAGATCTGGGTGACGGTGACGTCGGTGAAGGGGGTGGCGTCGCCCTCCTGGCCGCGCAGGGCGCCGACTTTGGAGAGCAGACACTCGATCAGATGTGCGATTGTCATACGGGAGGGGATGGCGTGGGGGTTGATGATGAGGTCGGGAGTCAGACCGTCAGAGGTGAATGGCATGTCCTCTTGGCGGTAGGTGATACCAATGGTACCCTTTTGACCGTGACGGGAAGCGAACTTGTCTCCGATTTGCGGCACCTTCGTTGTTCGGGTACGGACTTTGACAAACTTAAGACCTTCCACATTAGTGGTGAGGAGGACCTGGTCGATGATACCGGATTCGGTTGATCGAAGAGGAGTGGAGACATCGCGCTTGACGTGCAGTTTCGTACGCTGGCCGAGCTCTTCGGCATCTGGTGCCATGGGAGCGGTCTTTCCAATGATGATATCGTCACCAGAGACACGCGATCCGGGCGCAATGATACCGTCGTCGTCGAGCTTGTCGTAGGTGCCGTGCTTCATGCGAAGGGTGTCGGCGCGCACCGGCTTCTCGAACTGTTCGACCACAGACATACCAACTCTCTTTTCTTGGTCCAGGTAAGCACGGTAGAACAGCGAACGGAAAAGACCGCGATCGATGGAGGACTGATTCATGATGACGGAATCTTCCTGGTTGTAACCGCTGTAACAAGCAATGGCGACGATGGCGTTTTGACCTGCAGGAAGTTCTCGGAACTTGAGGTACTCCATGGATCTGGTAGTTGCGAGAGGCTTTTGAGGATAGTAGAGCACGTTGGCCATGGTATCCATGCGGACACCGAAGTTGGTCAAGGTGATACCCATAGCTTGCTTACCCATTGCAGACTGGTAAGTGTTACGTGGAGACTGGTTGTGGTCGGGGAAAGGAATGATGGAAGCACAGATACCGAGGATCATGGCCGGGTGAATTTCACAGTGAGTCCATGTCCGTACGTTCGGGTTTGGCTTGCCCTTGAAGCGTTTATGCGGGTCGGTGATAGGCTCATCGTATACCGGGATGCCCTGTCGTAATTGTCGGTGCTCATCGAGATCTTCTGGAGACATTGAAATCATGGCTGTCTCCTCTTCCTCGGCATCGAGATACTCAACGACACCCTCAGCGACAAGACCCTTCCAACCGAAGATGATTCTATCACGCTCATCCTCGCTCAAGCCAGTGGTGTCGTTTTCTCTGTCGTCTTGCAGCCTGTCAATGTGGTCGCGTTTGAGGACCAGCTGTCCCTTGGTCGGGCTCGAAGGGTTGTTATCGACGACGAATAGCGGTCTCATGACACGTCCAGCATCAGTGAAGATTTTGAATTCACGATCTCTGACGTCCCGGATCAAACTGATCTCGAAAGAGATGGTGCCGTTTCTCCGCAGATTCTGCACAACGTTGACCAGCTGAGACGGGTCACGGTGGACACCAACCCAGACACCGTTGACGAACACCTTCGTGGCGTTCGGGTTGTTCTTCGGCTCGTACTCCTCCAACAGCTCCATGTTTCGCTGGTTCATGAACTCTACGATGGGCTCTGCTGGAGTACCGACACTGACGTAGCACATCAGAGAGAGGTTCTTGACAAGACCACATGCTTGTCCTTCGGGGGTTTCTGCAGGGCACACCAGACCCCAATGGGTGTTGTGTAGTTGACGAGGCTTAGCAATCTTGCCGTCACGTCCAATAGGTGTGTTCGTTCGCCGTAAGTGAGAAAGTGTGGAGGCATAGGTGTATCTGTTGAGCACCTGAGACACACCTGCCTTCGCAGATGCAGCCTTCTTCTGATCTCCCCAGTTTCCTGTAGCGAGACAGTACCGTAGACCGCCCGTGATAATATTCGCTTTCACAGCGAGCGGAAGATTGAACTCTTTGTTGTTCTCGACACACCTGGACAGGTACAATCTCATGTCGCGTACGAGCTGTGAGAACTTGAGTCTGAAGACCTGCGCCATGAGTGGTCCAGCCAGATCCAGGCGCTTCTTGCCGAAATGGTCACGGTCATCCTCGTCAGTCCTACCCAGAGCGCACTGCAGGAGGCGGTTGACCATGTAGCCCAAGAAGAAGGCTTTCCTTGTCTCACTTCCCTCTTTTTGAGAGATATGGGGCAGGAACTCCTTCTGCATGATGTCGCGCGCGTACCTGATACGCTTCTCCCTGGTACCCATCTGCTGACCACGCTTGCCAATGAAGTCGAGCGCAACCTCACGATCTTGAATAACGAAGGCTTCCTCAAGACATGGCTTGATCATCTCCTTCATCTGCGAGTCCATTTGATCGTAGCAGATGCAGTCAAGAATCTGCATATCAGATACGACACCAAGCGCACGGAAGACGATGGCGATTGGAATGTCGCTCCTGGTATAAGGCAGTGTCACCCTGATGGTACCTCCCAGGCCGCCCTTAGCAGCCTCACCCTTGGAGAACAGCTTGAGCTGCATAGAAGAGATGAGTCTCGATCCCTTCTCCACAGCACTCCTGATTTCGGCCACGAATGGCGTCGGGCTACCTTTCTTCTTGAAAACCTGGACAATATTCGCCGCACTTCGCTCCTGCGCAATCAAGACCTTCTCGCTTCCGTTGATGATGAAGTAACCACCCTGGTCGTACGGACATTCCTGGAAGGCGTACAGCTCCTGTTCTGAACGGTTTCGAAGCGTGCAAATCTTGGACTTCAGCATGACAGGCAGCTTTCCGATGAAGACTCTAACTTCCTCCTCTGGCGCAGTTGGGTCTTCCTTCTCCCACACGAGCTCCGTCTCGCCCTCCTCGTCACCTTCGCTCGGAATTGGCTGTCCATCCTCGTCATATGTTGCGCCTATGCGTCTTTCCCTGGCGACCATGACTCTGTGCTTCATTCCTAGATAGATGGGGCTTGAGTAGGTGAGATTTCGTAAACGCGCTTCATGTGGGTAGAGTGATCTAGTACCGCCATCTCCTTCTGTGATGGCCGCTTGAGAGATGGTGATGTTGCCGAATTCGATCTCGTAACGGCGCTTGATAATCGGGTCCGAGTCGTCGTCTGTTTGCGGCGCGTTCTGGTCAAGTACGATGCGGCCTGTCTCTGAGACAATCTCCTGCATAGTGGTGCCCGCAAACTCATCGAAAGAGTCCAGCTGCTGCGACACCAAACCCTTTGAGTCAAAGAACGACTGGATTGCGGTCCAGCAGTCCTCGGAGGTGATGATGTTGGGATCATCGTACTCCTCCTCCCCGTTGATGCCGTGATCCCAGTCCGCCATATTTAAAATCTCCGCCCAGTCTGAAAGTCGATAACCGGTTACGTGAAGGCGTGGACACTGTGGACCGGTGTAGGTCTTTGTTCACGCGGCAGATGTCGCCTCCGCGCGACTGGCGATCTTCTCTGTTGTCGCGTGCGGGATGCCGATCGACTGGAAGATGCGCGCACAAAAGGGGAGAAACCGGTAGATGAAGCGAAACCTCAACGAGGTATGGCGGCGTGACGAGGCGTAAGGGTGAAGGTGATGGAAAGTTAGGCGTCGCTGTCCCCATGCGGCTCTGCTTTGACGATGGAGTTGAGCCGCAGGCAGGCGGCAACTTCCGACGCTGTTTGATTACTAAGGCATGCAGTCACTATGAAAGTGTGCATACACCTCATAATGTATACACGGAACATCTGCGTACATCAAAGATCATGTATACACGAAGTCGTAGCAAATATACATCGTGGGTTTCCTCCTCCCCGCTACAACGCCTTGCTCAAGAACCAAGCCTCATACCCAACACAAGCCCTCATCCCCCCCATCCATTACCAACCTCAGTGCCACCCTCTCTTCTCATCCCTCAACATCGGATCATCCTCCAACGCGGCCGGCGGCGCATACTCCCTCCTCGGCCCCTCCACAGGCGGCAAATCCTGCGCAATAGCGTCCTCGTAACTAGGCGGCGCTTCACTGTACTCCGGGGGTGGCGCTTCCGGCTGCGTAGACGATGCGGGCGCCACTGCAGGCCGTGGCGGCATGACGGGCTTTCTGTCCGGTAGTGACGCTGAGGGACCAGGCGTAGTGGGCTCAGAGGTAGTGGTGGGTTGTGGGGCGGGCTTGGGGTTGGTGGTGGAGTTCGAGGCGGCGACGGCGGTGGAGCGTGGCACCAGGCCCATGGACTCGAGGAGTTGGCGTGGGGGGGCGATGCCGGAGAAGACTTCGACGGGGAGCTTGAGCTCCATTGTTGTGTATTGTTTCTTCTCGGGCGTCAGCACTGCCTTCCACTCATACGGCCACCCACTCTCTTCAATATAAATCGCTTACCTGGGTGCCCGGTATCTCGTACCTCACTCCCACCCGCGTTATAAGTTCATATGTACGACTTATATTACACGTATAGAAGCTGGGCGCGACGTTCTTCGGCAACGGTTGCGCTCCCCAGATCCTTCCATCGATCACAGCCTCCTTTCCCTCCTTTGGGTAGTTGACCCGCATGCCCATATTAGTCTTGCTCACGAGAACCCATTGCATCGTCTCCGTGCGGATGACATCGTGCGCACGAACATGAGTGTATCCTATAAGCTCGATCTGCAGCGACTGAAGCGAGACACCTTCTCTGTACTGGTTAAGAGCGGTAAAAATGAGACGTATAGGTGGAGCCTCATTGCAGGTGAGGATCGCAGGTTCTGGCAGTCGGACATCGAAGCTGAAATAGGGTGCTTCCTTTGGAGTTCCAGGTGGACTCGGCGTCTGCTTGCTGCCAAATAGACTCTTCATCTTGCCCTTTGTGGGCGCATGTTCGGATATCGGTGCACCGAACTGATATCTGCGCCGCGCGTACGTTTCAGCGTCCGTAGGTGGCGGTCGTGGTCGCTCTATTGGTAGGAAATTGAACGGTGCGTACTGGGACGGTTTAGCAACAGATCATCGCTGGAGCCAGGTGATCACGTACAGCTCTGGGATTCTCCTTGAATAGCGTAGGCCGGCCGACTGTAGCCTTCACATAGTACTTGATCTCAGCCTCTCCAGGAAAACCTGTTAACGTTGGCGGAAGGGTTTGCTTGACGTGGCGAGTCGGTGGGCGAGATATTTCCGGTAGTATGCTCATTCCACCAAAGCTGAGGTTGGGCATTGCCCCTTTGCTGAGGTAGCAGGCATTGTTGAAAGGAATCTGTGGCGGTTTAGCCGCATTTACAGGATCGTGTTTTACGAGGGAAGACCTCGAACCTTGAAGCTAAACGGAAACTCATGTTGTCCGGCAGGCAGACTGTATGCGCTCTTGTTGGGCTTGCCCTGCTGGGCGTCCACAACCGCTGCAGGAGGGAAGACCACCTGGGTCTTGTATAGGATCTGGAATTGTCAACCACAGTGCCTATGCGCGCGAATGAGAGCTGCTCCGTGCCTCCTGGTACTCGCAGTAGATGTACTCCTTAATATACTACAGACATACCTTGTGATGCTCCAACACAGGCCGGGGTCTCTCCCCATCCTCCCTAACCGGCGGCAACAACCTCGTCCTACTCTCCCCCTCCAACTTAACCACAATGCTGCTCACATTAACACTACTCGGGGTCCTGACAAAGACTTTCCCGCTAATGACGTCCAGATTCGTATAGTTTGTATATCTCTGGTCGAGCACTATCTGTGCTATCATATTGCTATGCTTGGGCAGGTGAGGTTGCCTTTGGGGATAATATGGAACCATTCAATCCAAATCCAGAGATGTAAGTTAAAGTGTTATGGGGTTAGGTAGCTTTAGTGTAACGGTATCTTGCTGCCTGAAGCAGTCGCGGTCATTGCGGCTAGGTAGGGTCGAAGGAAGCAGCTGAATATGCACCACCTGCACTTCATGAGTGAATGGAGTTTCTGTGCCCGGAAGTGGTGAGTCTTGATCTCTTTCTTGCGGGGATCAAAGCTATGTACATTTGCTCGTGGCGCTGTTTTGAGGGTATACGGCCTATACGATGCTGGTTCGAAGCACGGTCCTGGTATTGCAACGGCTGCCCAGTCGGCTCCGATTTGGAGCTGTGAAAGCTCGCGGGAGCTTGCGTGCGTGATCCTTCGCACATCAGCTAACTTACATGCATTTGTACATGTACAATTGTGAGGCATCAATATCAGATTGGACCTACTCCTATTTGAACGGACTGGTCTCGAAACTCGCAAATATATCTGCCGCTTGCCGCTGCCGCTGCCATGTACATGTACGTATACTTTTACTGTAGGTTGAACGCCATGTAATGTGGTCACAATCTATATACATGCAAGTAGGTATACATGAAATCAAGTTCATCAGGATCCCTCCCAATAGAAACGCCGCGACACCTTGCACCCTTTCCTAAATATGCATCAATGCTGGTATCATCAAAGAGCCCGCCAAATGAGACCGGATTATGCTGCGGCCCACTCCACAACCTCCAGGGCAAGCATAACGAGCACAAGAGTGCTCGGGAGAATCCTGTAAATTAATTAGCGTATGTTCAGGGGAGACGATGAGGGTGAGGGCCACATACCAGATGACATAGCTCTGGAAGAGTAGTCGACTCATAGCGCCCATGAAGACGTTGTTGATCTGGCAGATCTGTGCCAGCTGCAACGCGCTCGGTGCGCCAGTGAGCAGGAAACACACGATGACAAAGATCGGGTCATCAAGGATGCTCACAGGCACGTACTTGGCGATAAGCGCCAGGATAGGTGCCATGATCACAGTAGGAAGCAGCATGCGCGAGACCAAACTTGCGATCAGGAGATTGCGCTCCTCCTTCTTGGCCTCCGGAGAGGGGTTCACATCTTCAGCGGGAAGTGTGTTGCGAGCGAGGTTGGCACCCAAGACGACGAGGATGAGTGGTACAGCAACTCCGCCGGACTGGCTAACGGCGCGGGTTACTGAGTTAGAGATGAAGGTTCCTTTGTCAAAGAAGAGATGCTGGAGTTTAGGGATCGATGCCACGATGATGGCAATCAACATGGCCCAGAGTGGTGGGTTCATGAATTCCCAAAGTCCCCTGAGGAATTTCATGACGTAGAAATTGATTTTGGATAGCACGGATTGGACACCGGTAGGCAGTCGTCGGAAGAGGTTCCTGAAGAAGGTGGAGATTGTCGAGCAGAAGCGGTACCAGGCCAGCTGAGTGCGGCTACGGCAGCGGAAGTAGATGCCTTTGACGCCTGGCTCATCCTCACCAGAACTGCGCTGTGATACAGAAGAGTAGGTAGGGAACGTGGTGATATGACCCGTAGAGCGCTGTCTGTCGCCCAAGTTGCCTGCCATGTTTCCCGGTCCTGACCCTACGATATTGCCGTTCGCCGGCGTAGGCAGGACATCCGTGTTCTGTCTCGGGTTGTCATCCAGAGTTGAGATGGTGCTTGGAGTGTGCGAGCCAGATCCATAATCCGAGTCAGCATTGCGGCCATTCGGCTTCTTCGCGCGATCGTCTTCCGGGTCGTCGGTGTATCTCCCTTCCTCGATGAGTTGGTTTTCTGATCCATCCTGCTCTTCCTCGTGATACTGGCTCGCTGGCGCCAAGAGCACATTGTAACCCCACGTCCACCTTACCAGCTGGCCAAGCTGCTGGAAGATAAGAAGATACAAGATACCGCGGGCTGCAACTTCATCGTCGTTGTCGCCAGGGATCTTGTCCCAGTGTAAGCCTTTGAGGGTCTTGGAGAGAGAAATCACGAGAGAGATGGGGAGAGAGTTCGAGTTGCCAAAGACCTGGACAATGTTAGCGAAGCAAGCTACTAGAGACTCATGGTATACATACACCCATGGCTATCACAAAGTTTGACTGTCTCTTTTTGAATCGGAATGCGTAAGATATGGCCTTTGCACAAAGGAAAGAGACAATGGTTTGCGCTATGAAGATGAAAGGTATCACCGCCAGCTCGGCGAGCTTGTCGGCGTTGAGTTGCGATGCAAGTTTGGTAAAGACTGCAAGATGTGTTAATTTGCGCAATGTTTCCAGCAGTAGGCAATGAAGCATATTGAGTGCCTGGACTTACCAAGACATGGTGTGAAGAGTTGAACGTTGAGGTTGGCGACCATCTTCTGCGCATCTGCGTCGAACATGCCTCGTCTTGCGACGATGTAACCCGGCAGAGCGACGCATACTACTTCCAGAACCGCTTCGAATACCAATAATACTAGATGACCAAAATCGGGATGGGAGGAATGAGGTGGCAGCTTGTTCTTCATGGCATCGAACATGCCGTCTTGAGCCATCATTGAGACTTCTGTTGCGCCAGCGACGAAGCGCTTCTGTATAGATTCCGAGGCCGCGGATGCAAGCCGGAATGAGGTAGGGTGCGTAAACCAAGGCATAATGTGAGCGATGTCGAATGTCCAGGACAAGTCGTAAGGTGATTGTCGTCGGATTGAGGCAATGGCCGGAGTTCAGGATTGGGTTTTGCCTGTGACTTCTGTGATAAGGTAACTGCCAACCTTCTGCACGTGGACGCGGAGGGTGCGAGTCGTGTCGCCGCCAAAGGCAGGCTGGAGCAGCGCGTAGATTGTTACTGCAAAAGAGGAGGAGCACTGCAGAGGTCCAGAAGCATGCGATACATTGATGTACGTACTCTTCCAGGCTTGTTTCCAGCTCCTACAGGTAACACTGCTCGACATGGATCATCCAAGGCTTGGGAGCGCCTCTGCTGCCTCTGGGCCCTGAATCTGATCTGCGGGAGTGACATCGCTGCCAAGCCTACGTATGCGCGGCAGCGTGGCAGGGAAGGCACGTGCACGTGCAGAGCAGTCATACCGAGCTCCGAAGAGCTGTACACTGCAGGAAGTTACAGTATATACCGTAGGTACCTTATCATCGTATGTGAGACTGTAAGGCGACATGCTACATGGACACATTTTACTGGTCCCATGTTCCTACAGCTGCATACCAAGCATCCTGTATACTCCTGCTTCTCCGGCAAAGGCCTGTGTTCCACAAGCAGTATTGACGCGATGATTGGGCTTATCGTCGCTCATCTGAAGCAGGCGTCGCGGACCCTGGGAATTTGAGCTTTATCTTCAGCAACGGTTGGGCTGATCTACGCGAGGTTTTGGTCCTCGCCCACCACCATGGTATATGGTATTACAAGCGGGGAGATCACCTCATGTCTCCTGATAGAGACGTGGAAAATCGCCAGCGGATTCTTCATGCTTTTGTTATTTCAAACAAATGTTGCTTTGGTGTTGACGAGTCGGACCGCCGATATGCTCTACGAGCGGTATGTGGCTGAAGTTCCGATCACCAGCAGCCATCGCGATCATGACGGAGCCGCAGGGTTTTTCGCCCAGTTGAGGATGGACACCAATGCAACAGACGCTCAGACTCGACAAAGTTTCTTGTTTGACCCCTTTCCACTCTGCGGCACGGCAGACAAGCCGATTATTTTTAGAGGGCTGCAGGAGTGTTTCGCGTTTGTGATGATTGAGACCGCATACCACCTCAAGTCTACGCGCATCTACAGAAGGCTTCCTACTGTACAAGTAATGGCCACGTTGGAAGATGCATGACTCTCGGCCTCGGTCTCGACTCCGCAGACCGGAGCATTGTCCAGTCTCCTCATCGGCGCTCCGACATTTGCTCCACACTGTTCTCATGCACCCGAAATGTGGTCGCGGTGAAAATGGAAATCACACATCGGCCATGTCGAAATGTCACGAATGACGTAGCCGTGTATGCGCGTCAAGCGTCAAGCCGTCCGAAATCCCGTTTGCTCCCTAACATACCTTACCTCATGAATATGTATCTTTCCAAGATGCACCTTTGACTCTTGTGCTTCTATATCTACTGTGAACACGTCTTTGCAACCGTCACTGCTCGACTTTGCATCAGAAACACTTGTCAATTTGGTGGGCGCGTCCGGATCCTCCAGGCTGTTACTCTCCAGGCTTGGAACCGACTCCGCGGCTCGTTGCAAAGTTCGACGGCCGACAGTCCGCTGTTGAAACGCGCCCTCCGTCGTTCCGCTTAGCAGCCCGAGCCACAAGCTGAAAGTTACCGCCACCTTACACCGTCAACACTTGCTTTTCGCCTTCCAGTTCGCCTTCACGTCTTTGATTACAGTAATCAATATACGGGGAGCCCGAACCGAGAGTCTACCTGCGTCGCACTCTCTATAACCACGCCAACTACGCAAGGCGACCGAGGAACAGAGATCCGCCGCTTCGTCTTCGTCTTCCACCGTTTCCTGCCCGCCCACAAATTGCGAGGCAGCTTCCCCGTTTGGTGCCTTTGGTGCCCGTGCACAGCCACAGTCGCGATTGCCTTGCTACTCCACGTGTAGTGGACCCGCTTGGCTTCCCTCTCCAGATCGAGGTCACGACAGCAATCGAACATCCGACTTTCCTCTGTTTCCACTTCCTCCGCCCTCCTCCATCTTTTCTACCCACCATGGATTCACCCGCAGAGGACTCGTCCAACCCCACCTCGCCCATCACACCTTCTCCTCCAGTCTATCCAGACGCTTCATCGTCGCCGGAGCAGTCAAACCAAACCCGCCTAGCACCACCCCCGCTATCACCGCGCTCCATGTCTGCCTCGGCCACAACCGCAGGTATGACCTCGTCGTCTACACCGCTGGGGAACGTCAACGCAGCGAGAAGACCGCCGCCTACCACATTGGGAAGAGGAGGATCACTCAACCCGGATATCGCAGCTAAAATGAAGGCTTTCCACCTCGGAAGAACGGGACAGCCTCCGGTTGGCCGTACACAGTCAGGAATTCCAGACCAGCAGCAGCAACAAACCGGTACTTCCACCGGACCAGTCCCTAACCGCGCACCCCCAACACCTGGTGGTCCATCAGCGATGGCTGGTGGTGTTCCAGCAAACTTCAGAATGCCTCCAGGCATGGGCCGGCCGGCTCCTCATGGATTTCAGTCTGCTCCAGCGGTACCTAGCACCAAACCATCTCTTGCTGAAAAGCGTGGAATGAGGCTACAAGGTGGACTTCCAGGTCAGCCACCAGCAGCCGGGGCTGGACCTGCGCCAGTTGGCAGGCAGAAACCGAAGATGAGCTTGTCACAGATTACCCAGTCGAACGGGGATTCGGCAACACCACAAGACACCAAGAAATCAGAATCAGCACTGGACCGCTACTCGGAGTACATCGATAAGGAGTCAGGAAGCCTCAAGTTCAAGGGCAAAGCTATTTTGAGCAGCAAGGGTGTCGAGTTTGCTTCTGGCCAGACCTTCAACATTTCGCTGGACGAAGTTGATACGCTGGACGAACTCGGAAAGGGCAACTATGGCACAGTCTACAAAGTCAGACATGCACGGCCGCAGATGCGAAGGCCAGGCCAGGGATTGGCAGGAAACAAAGCTCCACCTGCAGCACGACAAGAACCGTCAAGTCCAACTGGAAAGAACGAAGATGCACGGAATGGAGGAACTGGTGTCGTGATGGCGATGAAGGAGATTCGCCTGGAACTTGATGACGCAAAGTTCGCGGCTATAATCATGGAGCTCGACATTTTGCACCGCTGTGTTTCACCCTTCATTGTCGACTTTTACGGCGCTTTCTTCCAAGAGGGCGCAGTCTACATCTGTATGGAGTTCATGAATGGCGGTTCCATCGACAAGATCTATGGCGATGGGATACCCGAACAAGTGCTTCGCAAGATCACACTGGCAACTACTCGTGGTCTCAAAGCTCTCAAGGACGAGCATAACATTATCCACCGCGATGTTAAACCCACAAACATACTCATGAACACACTTGGTGGCATCAAGATTTGCGATTTCGGCGTCAGCGGAAACCTTGTGGCGAGTATAGCGAAGACGAACATTGGTTGCCAGAGTTATATGGCTCCAGAGCGCATCAGTAGTGGAGGTGTCGCACAGGCTGGCGCAAATCCAGGCGGCGGTACTTACAGTGTGCAGAGCGATATCTGGAGTTTGGGTCTGACCATTATCGAATGTGCTATGGGCCGCTACCCTTACCCGCCGGAGACTTATGACAATATCTTCAGCCAACTTTCGGTAAGTCTTTAGATCCTCACAACATGTATGATCAAGTTCTAACGTATCAATAGGCGATTGTGGACGGCGAACCACCAGATCTTCCAGCAGACCGATTCAGCGAGGCAGCACGCAACTTCGTCGCAGGTTGCTTGAACAAGATCCCCAAACTGCGCCCGACATATGCCATGCTCCTACAGCACGCGTGGTTGGCGCCGCTCATGAAGCCAGACACGATTACTGAAGAGGATGAAGAGGAGGCGGAAGCGCAGGCCGAATCCGGGGTGGATCAAGAGCAGTGGATCGACAAGGAAGTTGGCGAATGGGTGCGGGAGCAGCTCGAGAAGAAACGACAAGGCACCCTTGGCAAGCACCGGAAGCCTGCGCTGCACGCTGCGCCGCTGGATGCGACGGGTGGCGTGTCTAGTCCGACAGCACCGGTAGCTGTATGAGAGGCACGTGGATTGAATGGGAAGGGAAGGAACGGAGAAGAACATGTTTCACTTGGCATAGATTGAACAGCTGAAGGCTCGACTGCGGTGATGGACTGCAAGGACAGATGACTTGATCGGGAAGTCGTGTATGATTGTACGCATATCTGTGCATATGATAGGAAGGCGTAGGCATGGCGAGGGCGCCGCTTCGAAGGCAAAGGCAACGAGGAATTGAGGAAAGGCAACACAAGAGAATGGAATGCATGCCGCTGCTGTCTGGGCGCTGGCTGCTCGGACTTAGAGGCGATGAACGAGACGAGGATACGTCATAGTAGATAGGGAAAATCATGCAGAGGAATAGGTAGATATGTCATGAAAAGTCTCCTACTCTCAAATGGATCTCGTCGGTGATACAACGTGCATATAAAATCCTAAGGTATGTTTGAATTTCAACGGTGGTCTCTGGTTAGATCGTCTTGGACTTGAATCTCGGAGTCCTTTCGTCCGGCTCATGGCGAAGTTCCGAGGACAACGTCCATCCGATCCCCAAGCCATCCCACTCCGTGATGCTCGTAGTAGATACGGAACTCCGGACATCGGAGCATATCTCGCTTCAACACGAACCCAACTATCTAAGTTTCCCCCATACATACTTCCCAACCTACCTAGCATTACCTTCCTTGAGCCAGACTATAGCGGCCGCTTGGCATTGCACCTCCTTTACTTAACTCTGCTTGATACCAAGCGTATTCAGTTCGCCTGCTCCCACCTTTGAAATAGCCTTGTCCTATCTACAACTGCTCCGCAATGTCAACCACCCAGTCCATCGTCCAAGCTCTCCGAGCCTTCACCGCGTAAGCTAGCATCCCCGGACCACACCCGCTTTCCACTTCCACCCCCCGCCTGACCTGTGCTGCCAACCCACCCCGCTCTCCACCCCTCCCCTCCAGCTCCTCTCTCCAGCCCCTCCAACCCCTCCTCTCCTCCCACGATCCACCCCTCGCTTTCCCTTTTCCTTTTCCCCTTTCTGAATCTTGGATTCCCGACTAACCCTGTGCACAACCAGCTGCGACGTAGCCGACGCCCTGCTAAAGCTGAAAGTCCCGCACGGCGGCTTCCTGGCCGGGCTGACGCTGTGGAGCCCCGAGCGGCAGGCTGGCAAGCATAGAGTTGTTGGCCCGGCTTATACGGTCAAGTATGTAAGGAAGGGGGATGGGGGTGAGGACAAGGGGAAGGTGAAGGGCCATTATGTGAGTTGGTTTAGTTTTTCTTTCGGGGATGGGATGGGGAGGGGGGGGGTGGGGGGGAGGGGGAGGGGAGCTGCTGGTGCTGGTGCGAGAGACGAGCGTGGTGGAGGGCTGTGGTGGCGTGAGCAACTTGCGAGGGGTTCTGCCCACCCATGCTTCGAGAAATAGAGCAGGGTCTGATTGCTGGGAATCGTGTTGCTGACGGCGCGACCCAGATCGACCAAATCCCTCGCGGAGCCGTGGTTTTCATCTCCTCGCCGCCAAAGACCATCAACGCCGTCTATGGCGGCCTGATGAGCACTCGGGCCAAGTACTCCGGCGCCGCTGGCACCGTCGTCGACGGCCGCATCAGGGATCTACAGGAACATCGTGATCTCGAATACCCCGTAAGTCCTTTCAAAAGCCCGTCCCCACTCTGCATTACCTTATCCAAAGTTGTCGCGAGCAAAATTTTCCAACACAAACCCCTACTAAACCTTTGGGGCACAGGTCTTCGCGCGAGACGTAGGCACAACGGCGCCGCACGAAGTGGTCAAAGTCAGCGAGATCAACACGCCCGTCCGCCTGCAGAGTGAGGACCAGGAAGCCGTGATCCATCCCGGCGACTTCATCATTGGCGACTTGAACGGCGTTGTGTGCTTGCCGAAGGATCTGGCGGAGAAGGCGTTGGAACTCATGGGGTCGCAGGTCGAGGCTGATGAGAAGATTGCGGCGGATATTAAGGCTGGGAAGGGGTTTGCGGAGGCGAGTAAGGTGCATAGGGCGGGTGTGAAGCAACCTTAAAGATTTCGGAAAGGTAGGGGGGGTTGTGATGGTGTAGAGCGGGCTAATTGCATTGTTTACGATGGAGAGACGAGCGTGTTGATGTCTTTGAATCAGTAGCTATGGTTTAATGAGGTGTTTCGACACTGGTGCGCCATGTAATATCGTTAGAAAGAACGAACATCATGTAGGTATCTTTTATGAGAATTGTCGTTGGCTGGGAGGTCATATGCATGACTTGATTGGGCTATACAGTCGTAATAGCTACTATACAGCTAAAATCGAGGTACGAGGGACGAGCGCCTTGAATGTCATTATTGGTATAGCTATATAGGCATCCTTACGCTATTTCGCCTTAATCTATCTCACCATATGAGCTCATCACGTGTATGTAGGCAACCTTAGATCTGTGCAGGTTTCTCTCATTCAGTATAGCGACTAGCTGAAGCACGCACGTTCCCGGTTGATTGTATACGGCTTGATGCATGGACGATCAACCTGAAACCTGCTATATTTACTCCACGTCACAACTGTTGAATACCCATCCTAAACCTGTTTTGACGTCGCTCGCTTATTGGACAAACATAAACCAAGTGAATAAGGCTTCCTGCACCATTAGGCAGCGGCTCCAATCATAGCTGGAAGGCAATTCACTTCACCAAACGTGCCATGTGCTGATCACTTGACCGCCTAAACGAAACACAACACTCACCTTGAGCTATAAGTAATCCTACTACGTCAAGCAAACCTTCTCTTTCACATCAACACCAACACAAGTCTCACACAACAATCCATCCCACATTGACACACATACCACACTTTCAACTAATCAAACAATCAACATCCACCATGTCTGAAGCCGGCAACGTCATTCGCGGCCACAAGGTCCGTCTTCACACTCTTCACTGACACGACCCACACTAAACCTCAATTCCAAGGCCAACCTCTCCAACCCCAACACCTCCGACGCCTCAAAGGAGCACTCCAAGGAGGTCCTGGAGGAGGATTACGACGTCATTGTCGACGAGCACAAGTCCACCGGCGCCCACACCAAGCCCGACACCATTGACGGCAAAGACGTACGTAACTTACATGTCCCCACTTCACCTTGCCTTTGTCTCTGCAGTCTGGCTGAGTGTTCCGCTCGTAGGCCGGCAACGTCATCCGCGGTCTGAAGGCCTCCATCACCAACCCCAACGTCTCTGAGGAGGCCAAGGAGGCTGCGAAGGAGAAGCTGGAGGGCTTGGAGTGATGGATTTTGCGCATGGCAATGCGGGTTAGCGGTGCTAAAACGCTAACCCGCTCCTGCATGCGAGTGGGATTCTGGGGTGATCTGATAACCTAGCTTGTCTAGGGATCATGAGACAAGCTCACAGGGCTTGTGAATACCACACTTGACCTATTGAATCTCCTCTTGCGCTGCTTCCCGTGACCTTGGTACCGCACCTTCCTCACCCGTGAACCCAGTCTCTCTACCGGACCTTCCTCACTGCCAACGCCCAAACCCTCCACCTCCAGCATCCTTTACGCATCAGCCCCTGGTCGAGGCGTGTCAATATCACTAGATGGCCCATCGACAGAAACGCCGCGAATATCGACCTGCGACCTCCGTCATGTAAGACTCGCAGCTTACGGACCTTCCAGCAGCCGCTCCGCCATCCACTTTCCGCAGATTCAGCCAGCTCGCCCGCCCTCATCATCACCATCCCATCCCAACATCAAACTCAGACTTCCGCCCATCCATCCCCTCACCCACCCCCCCTCTTCACCCTCTCGACCTCCCCCACCACAACCTCAACAACAGCCCTAAACCCCTCCATCTCCTCCTCGACACTGCCACCCGCCGCCGCGCCCGCAAACGACACGCTGCCGCCCACATAGGCGGCCTTGCCCGTCCGGCGCGCCAGCACCTTGGCTAGGCGTGTCGCGAAGTCGAGAGACGAGGCCTGCGTGTAGAGGGATGTGCTGAGGGGTTGGGTTGGGTTGTAGCGCTGGGAGATGTGTTAGCGAGGCATCAGTAGCAGCGGGTTTTGGGACGACTCGGCTATGGGTAGGGAGGTAGGTGGGTGACCCATCTACAGGTGCGGGTGACGGTGAGGATTGGAAGCGAGTTTTCGGGCTACTTACGTCTGGCATGGCGAATACGAAGCTTCCGAGGCTCGCGGGACCGGGGATGGATTCTGTGCTCGTGGTTGTGAGGAAGAGGAGGAGAGTGGTTGCGAGTTGGGTTAGGTGGATGTGGATCCGGTTGCCTGGGGCGTGGGGGAGCGGGATCGAGAGTTCGGTTGGTTGGGTAGAGGAGGCGCCGTTTGTGGCGGCATGGGTAGGGGAGGCGCCTGCTGCCATGGGTTGCGGGTGGGGCGGGGAGTGGGAGTGGTATATTGTTTTATTTGGTGATGGAGATGTACGTTCGTTTGGTGATGGGGAAGACTGGCTGGGGTTTGGGAGGGCGGAGATTAGATAAGATTAGATGGACACTTTGCGGCTACCTACCCAAACAAAGTAATAGACCCGATGAAAGTGAACATAAGCAGGTAACATACGCATAGACCTTTGGACAGTACAGGAAGTTCTAGCATGGTGATCAAGTTTGAACAATGGAACATCAACAGCAGGAACACTACCAGGGAGAGATTGACGAGATAGACCCGCTTTCGGATCCGGAAGAGAAGCGTGTACTGTTCGCTACTCTGGACTCGTTCCGGTATGTATAGACATGGTTTTTCTTGAACAGTCATTCCTACCAAATCTGCCTATGGCATATCTCTCTTTTGGCAATGTCTAAGGGTTTCACCCCGGCCTGATATAAGGTCTCAACCCTGAGCTGCCCTGAAACACCTCCCAAACCTTGCTCTTGCTCGTCAGGGGGAATACAAGACTCGCCCACGGATGCCCGCAGCGCCGCGCAGTTTCAGGAACACAGCCTTCCCTCCTCAGCAACGCCGAATTGAAACCACAGCCTGCATCGCAGTACCCAAGCAGCCAGCAAACCACATCACAAGAGCCCCTTCTAAAACCCCTACAGGCAATACCGGCACGCAGCCCACTACAACATAACGCACCTCCGACGGCAATCCTTCTACTCCCTCCCCACCACCCACATGACCCTGCTGTCCTCGCCCCCCTTCGCCCTCCCCAAAACCTTCGACGCCGTCGACGCCGCCATCGATGCCAACGCTGCCATCGCAGACGCCGTCCTCGCCGTCGCCCTGTCCACCTACGGCATCCCCGCCGACAGCACCGAATGGCGCGGCGCGGCCACCCCCGCTGATATGGATAAAGTCCGCAGCACGATTCGGCAGCTTTACCGCGACTGGTCGGCCGAAGGCGCGGCGGAGCGCGCTGCGAATTTTGACCCTATCCTAAGTGCGTTGGATGAGGCGTTTGCGCATGTCCCGCTGGCGAAAAGGGGGCATCTCGCTGTGCTGGTCCCTGGCGCGGGACTCGGGCGGCTGGCGTTTGAGATCTGCAGGGCTGGGTATAGGGTTGAGGGGAACGAGATCTCGTATCACCAGCTCATGGTCAGTAACTGGGTGCTGAACAACAGCCGAGAGGCGGGCGCGTTCGGGCTGTATCCGTGGGCGCTGGGGTTCTCGAATCATGTGAGTCGGGCGAGCCAGTTGCAGCGGGTCGCGGTGCCGGATGTGGTGCCCGGGGTTGTGCTGGATGAGGCGAGCGAGTCGTTGGGGAGTGAGGTGCATGCTTTTGAGCGGATGAGTATGTCGAGTGGGGATTTTTGCGTGCTGTATAAAGGGGACGAGTATAGGGATGCGTTCGATGCTGTTACGACGTGCTTCTTCATCGACACGGCGCCGAATCTGATTGCGTATATCGGGACGGTGTTGAGTTGTCTGAAGCCGGGAGGGGTGTGGATCAACAATGGACCTTTACTGTGGCATTTTGAGAGCGGGCCACAGCCGGGGGAGAAGAAGGGGAGGGGGTCGTTAGCGCAGGATGATCAGGGGATTGGCGAGGCTGGATCGTTCGAGCTGACGGATGAGGAGGTGGTGAAGTTGGTTGAGCATATGGGATTCGAGATCGTGCAACATACATCGCTAGGACCGGATACGGGATATATTCAGGACCCGAGGAGTATGTTGCAGAACTTCTACAGGCCCAGCTTCTGGGTTGCGAGAAAGAAAGAAATCTAGAACACGAAAAAAGATTACGCAATCTAGAAAGAGATTCTTAAGCCAAGACCGAAGACACAGTAATTTCACCACTCATTCGCAGTTGAGTACGCGTATCCAAAAGGTGATCAAGGTGTCGCGTCATTCATCACGCCGTTCCTACCCTGCAAGTCCGACCTGACTATCCTGGCTACCCTCACTACCCTCCCTTCTCTTCTCCTCCACATCACCCCTCATCTCCCTCCTCTGCCTGGTACTCTTCGCCACCGCAACAACAGCCCACAGCGAGAAGAAGAACCCCGCCAAAACCCCGTAAGCGATCTCCGGAGCTCGCCTGTTACCTGCCATCTGCAGCCCGAGCCCACCATTGATAGCCCCGAGGACGAGGAAGACGCGACCGACCCAGCGGTGGATCCTACCGATCCAATTCTTCTGCCGCGTCTGCTTGAAGATGCGATGCGCGACCAGTCCGCCGACGGGCTGGAAGAACAAGGCGCCGATGACAACCATGCCGATGATAGGGTGGCCATTATTACCCGTGAACTGCATCCATCAGCATCAGCATCAGCACCAGCATCAGCATCTACCTCTACCCCAAATCGGCGACACAACCCCCGCGGGTCGAGTAGGTTGCTTACCTGATCCGTCTCATACGTAAACCAGACGCCCAAGCCAAACGCGGCGAGCGCGACGCAGTAGGCGAAGATCTGCCAGCCGGCGTGGAACCAGATGAGGCGCTTGGAGCGGAAGGTTTTGAGGATGATGGCGCCTAGCGGGAAGAGAATGGCGAAGGCTAGGACCATGAGGTAGGCGTGGGCGATGATGACGCGGTGCCGGAATTGGTAGGATGGCGTGTCCATGTATGATGGTCCTTGGGCTGACGCTTCAGTGGCGAGCGCGAGAGCCGCAGCAAGGGAGAGGAGGGGGCGGACCATGGTTTATAACGAGATAGAGGACGTGCGTTGGAATACTATGTTGACAACGGAGATAAAGGAGGACGGACGAAGGTACGAGAGTGGAATACTCGGTTTGAACGACAGGGAGAACGCCCGGTACAGTAGACCTTGGGGAGAACAGGAGAAACGAGAAGAGATCGAGCTAAACGAGCCAGCATTTTGCCTACCAAGGAAGCATGTTATATATCTCTGTTGTATGCTATGAGATCTTGAGCCGAGTCACATCATCGCCATGTTCGTTGGTGCAACGGGCGGGAGGAATTGAGACAAAGAGGTTGATCAACAGTCTTACTCAAAACCGTAGATTTGGTCCGACGTCGACCTACCAGTCGACCTTCTCAGTGCTCCGTGTATGCGTGAGGCGCGGTGTGTTACGAAGGTAGGGAACAGCTGAGCCCAAGGCAACGCAATGTATGACAACGCAGCGGTCGCTAGCTGGTACCTATTGGCTCGTCCCTGCGGTGTCATCCTCACCGTTTATGATCTACCTTGACCGTCTCCACGAGCTTGATCTGGTTGTACGAATACATCCACATGATTGGGTGATGACAGATACCTTGAGTTGGTTGTAGATAGTGATCTTGGGGCAAGTGTCACCGAGATCGTGGAGACGGTGGAGTGGATTTGGGGTGGCGCCAAGACACGTCCCAAAGGGGACATGGCACAGCGTCATGACCTGAGTCGAGGAACACCAACTCTCCCATGGTGCCAACGGTTTTGACTGATCTTCACAAGCTGACCTACTGTATATTTCGTTGAGATGGGCCATTAGATGGATCAGAGAAGCTTGTCACAAAGATCGCCTCGAGATGGCTTAATAAAAGAGGTCTGAGAAGTGTCCGCGCAAAGCACCGAAAGTGGTAATTGAAATATTGCTCTATCTTCGTAAACTGTAGGACCAATGTTTTGCGACATCGCTATCTCCCGGAGAATTGGGGTCGCCGAAAAGCCATAGGAGCACACAATGGAACCATAGGATAGACCAATCCATATCTCCAGATGATAAGGGATCCGGGCCATGGAGGATTCATGCTCATGTTGCCGCTAACGCACCCTTATGAACATCGATTCTGCCATCTGGTACAGGCCAAGTGGCTTTGGTGTACAACCAGCTTTCCTTAGTGGCCCTTGCTTGAGAGTGCTGCCATGTTGGTGGGATGCTGGAATGACTTGCGATTGGGTATTTGAGTATGCATCGCGGCTTTTTCACTTATTGGTGAGCCTCACCTGAGCCCAGCACCTACTGTAGCATTCTGCACACAGGGCTTGGCGTACTGAACGTGGGATTTCACTACCATTGCGCTGGTGCTGTCGTACTTGGCGCCAGGGCGGTGGCATGTTTGTTTGATGCCGGGCTCGTACTCAGTGGAGAGACTTGCCTTCTCAGCTTCAGTCGGCGCCAGCATTCGAGAATTCCGCCTCGTAGTACTTCGAGAAAGTCAGCAACCACTTCCAAGATACTCAGCAATATCCCTTTCCACGTCATCATGGGAGGCTTGAGGCACTTACATCTCTGACTTCATCAGCCAGTTTCGGATCCCTCAATCTGCTGCTCCTCTTGCTAGGAAGTTGCCAGTTATTGACTCCCCACCACCATCTCCTGATGCGAGCTCCCACAGTCTGCCCACTGAATTGTGCAGCCCTGTTCCAATATCTCCAACCAGCCACGACAAGTGTCCATACCACGCCTTGGGCAAGAGGCATAAAGACCTATTGTAAGATTCAGCATTGTACTTGTTCTCCTCCTTGACTTCTGTAGTACCTGATCCCTGATTGTGATATACGCTACGCCCTGCCAGCTCTCCGCATTTTGTATGCTAGCCAGGTAGCTTTGTTCGAACCTCAGGTCTGGTAGGGGCGGCATTTGGTGTTTGCGTGGCGTCGGCCTCAGAGCTGATAGCGGTACCTCATCTTCTTCCACGTCCGAAAGCACATCTGATGGATCAGGAGAGAAGTCATGTAGTTGTACGGGTATCTTGCGGGAAGCGGCTGTAGAGGGATTGAGGTCGTGTCTGGGAGAGGGGTCGCGCTTGATTGATGCGGTCTGGATGGTTTCCGCCAGTTCGATGATCGGCTCCGACATCTTGACTATAGTGGATGTGGATTGTTATGATGTTTGCGGCCGCAGTCTGAGTTGCTGTGGAGCATCAACTTGAAGGTTGGCGCAGCTTCCAGGTTGGAGAACACTGGGCAGGTGGATGACGCTCCAGACCTTCAGCCGCACGACAAGTCCCCGCCAAGACCGTGACGAGCGGACCCTCCCCCCAATGTATGTCTTATCCAATGTTCACCCACACATGATAACTTTCACTTAACATTCGTAATTCTTCATAGCAAACAATATGGGGAACGCAAACTCACAGATGCTGGAGAACCTGGTGCAGGGCAGCAACTGTAGGACACCCCTATCAATCGCATCACCGCATATGGCTGACCAGGGAAACAGTCGACCGCGAAGAAGTTGACCGCCTGAGGAAACGATTCATGAAGTTGGACAAAGTATGCCTTTGCCTCCAGTCAAGATGCGCGGATGCTTACCATGCCAAAGGACAACTCCGGTACCATTGAGCGTGACGAGTTCCTTTCCCTGCCACAAGTATCCTCAAACCCTCTTGCAACCCGCATGATCGCTATCTTCGACGAAGACGGTGGAGGAGACGTCGATTTCCAGGAATTCGTATCCGGGCTCAGCGCATTCAGTTCGAAAGGAAACAAGGAGGAGAAACTGCGGTTCGCGTTCAAGGTCTACGACATCGACAGGGACGGCTACATCAGCAATGGAGAGCTGTTCATCGTGCTGAAGATGATGGTTGGCAACAACCTGAAAGACCAGCAGTTACAGCAGATCGTGGACAAGACAATCATGGAGGCGGACCTGGACAAGGATGGCAAGATCAGCTTTGAGGAGTTTACTAAGATGGTTGAGAACACGGATGTGAGCATGAGCATGACCCTAGGTAAGGACTTCGACACCTCTCGATTTTTGACAATGTTAACACCACATAAGACCAATTCTAATGACCTCTCGCATATGAGATACCACGGCGTTTTGCGGAGCGGACCAGCGGTACGCCTGCCGGCACAGGCTACCAAGCATTACTTCTCCTGTATCCTTCCCACTTTCTCACAATGAAAACACTTTGATACCCTCAGAGGCATTCCCTACGGATTCCCCTCGGTCTTCTTCAATTGAATCCCTGCTTTCCTCTCATACTGCTTCAATACCTGCGTGTGGCAAGCGCCTTCGTCAGCGACTTCGAGCGCATCAGAGAGCTCCTTGACCGCCAAATCGGATAAGTCCGTCGGTACGCCCATTGAGGCGATCACGTCCCTTGCAATCTTCGCATCCTTCACGAGAAGAGAAAGCTGATATCCGCTATCATATACGCGCGTCAAGCCCTAGCTCCAGTCAGCAAACACAATCCCCTATCCCTTCTGATCCCCTCTGAAAAGCTGGACCTACATCCGTCCTAAACGCCTCCTTAGTAGAGAAATTGACGCCCGTGCCGACATTCATGACATCCAGCATAACCTTCGGATCGAGCCCGAACTTCTGCCCCGCAACCAGGGCATCGCTCAGCGCCAGAATAGACCCGATACTGGTGTAGTTATTCAGCGTCTTCATCGCATGCCCCGCGCCCAACCCGCCCATGACAAAGACATGCTTGGCCAGGATCTTCAGCACCGGCATTGCTTTCTCCAACGCCTCCTTGTCCGAGCAGCCGACCATCAGCGTCGCGTCGCCCTTCTCGAGCGCGTGCGCGTACTCCTGCGTCACGGGCGAATCGACCAGGGTGAGCGTGGGATTCAGCGTCTTCAGCGCTTCGCCCAGCTCGCGGGTATGGAAGGGCGAGGAGGACGATATGTCGACGATCACGGCGCCGTCTTTGAGGTTGTGCGCGATGCCGTTTGTGCCGTCTGCGCCTAGCAGGACTTCTTTCACAATGGCGCCGTTGGGGAGCATGGTGATTAGGAGGTCTACGTCTTTGAAGGCTGAGGGCCTGTCGGCTGCTTTGGCGCCGTCGTGTTCTGAGGCGAATTTCTTTGCGCGAGCGGGATCCGCGTCTTGCACTGTGACTTGGTAGCCGGCTTTGGGGAGGAGGCCTGCGAGAGGGTAGCCGGCGTGGCCGAGCCCGATGTAGCCGATTGTCTTTACTGCGCTCATGGTGTGAGATATTTGCAAGACTGACTGGGATCTTATGTGCAGATATGATTGAAACTCCGTAGCAGCGCGCCGGAAAGTACTTCGACGAGCAAATTGCAGTGACAATGTGGTGTAGAATTAAACTAGGCAGAATCCGCTTGGGATCCCTTTCCTACATATAACAGGTCCCTCCCACAACCGACCCCACGCATCCTACGGCACCTGTCATTTTAGATAGGTGCAAGCAGCGGGGAAGAGGTAATGTGAGTGAGCGTTCCGCGCATAAGATGCCGCCTGATTGCTCAGGAACCGATGTTGCGGAATGCTTCCGGAGGGGCAGTTCATGGTTCCCATGCGTCGGCTAACGGCTTGCAGCCCCAGCTGTGGGGACGGACCCCTTGGGGTAAAGTTAGTACCGGTAAACAGAATATTCGCGTAAAACGTAGGGCTTTGTTGTCCCATTAAGGAAGTGTCCTTATTCCGACGGTCCGCTCTAAGTTAAAGTGCGGACCTTGCTCCATCCCAGCAACTTCCTGGTCTCGGTATGGAAAGTCGTCACGCGTCGCCGCGAATAATGCGAAGAGCTTCCTCGCCCTTAGGAGCCGTGGTGAGGTTCTCATAACCTTCCTCGGTAATGAGGATGTCGTCTTCTATCCGCACACCTCCAACCGGCATGTAACGTTTCAAAACTTCCTTGTTGATGTATTTCGAATGCACCGGATGCTTGAGGTAGATATTATCCAGCGCATATGGGTTGAAGTATCTAAGGCGACGATTAGCCATATGGACCGGGCGTTTCTGTACTGGTGGGAAGAACTTACATTCCAGGCTCAACAGTAATGACCATGCCGGGCTTTAGTCGTGGGGCAGGCGCGCTGCACAAATTTAGGCCGGGATCATGTTCCCGAAGCGCGGACGTAAGCGATAATACCACCTCCAAGTCTGGCTGCGCGATGAGCTCAAGGGTCGGCAACTCAGATATCTGTAGTGGCAGAGTAGACGCAGTTGTTAGAGGAGAGACATCGTGGACCTCAAGACCCAGATGATGCCCAAGACCATGTGGGAAGAATGCCAACTGTGTCCCAGCTTGGAAGATCTCCATGAATGTTCCATTGTGCAATATCCCGAGCCTCATGAGGCCATCAATCGCCATCGCATGTGCCAGGTAATGAGCGCTGAGGAATCGTTTTCCAGGGCCCAAGTAGTTCAAGCAACGAGTTTGCATGCGTTGAACCAGATCATAGACCTCTTTCGCCTCTTTCGATGGCCAATTGCCAGAAAGTGGGAACGTCCTCGTCACATCGCTAGCATAGAGCTGCCATTCCGCTCCAGCGTCGAGGCACATGAGTTGCCTGTCTCCGAAAGACTCATTGTTCTTCACGTAATGCAAGATGCTCGCGTTAGTTCCTGAGCCGGCGATGATCTCGTAAGCTTGGTGTTTCGCGTCGTTCGCTACACAGACGTCCAAAAATCTAGCCTCGACCTGAGCTTCGTTCCTGAAGCGCTTCAAGTTACGCAGGACCTCAGTATGAGCCGCGGCGCTGATTGCGTTGGCTTTTTTGATCAGTTTTATCTCATGGTCATCTTTGATAACACGACAAGCGTCTACCGCAGGCCGCAGGTGCTCGTGGTCAATACTTGAGCTGTCTGTCAAGTAAATTGGTGCCTGGTCAACGTGAAGTACGAAGAGCTTGCTGGTACTCGACCGCAGCTTCTGCTTGAGGAAAGTCTCCAGTCGGTTAGTATATTTTGCATCGTCAATGTCGTATTCCTCCAGAGCTTCATCTGTAGTAGAGCCACGCTCGACCCATACCACCCGCCGAGGGTCTATTGGAGGCAGCCATAAAGTAAGGCGGTCATGCTCGATCTCGTAGGTCAGATGACAATCAGGCTCATCGACACTCCATCATGGTCAGACCGGTACGCGCAAATTGGCATTGTTGACAGCTTACCCGCTCAAGTATGCAAAATAGCGTCGCTGCCGGAAAGGCCGAGGCTGGTCGCTATCCTCAAGGTTGACAGTTGGTGCTCCGGGCAGGTATATCAGGCCTTTCTCGACTCCAAGTTCGGTAGCTACTCTCTGAGCATGCTGTTTGGCTGCGAGAAGGTTTAGTAAAAGCCGTACGATTTGGGGGAATTACACTCTGTACCAGGATACTTGTCCAATACTGTTGAGGTATTGATCTCGATGGAGAGATTATGAAGTGGCGCCGAGCTACGCCAAGTTCTGTGCATGGTCATATCGTGCATTCAATGGAGCGGTCTGTGGTTCAAGTTTATAAACTAGCAATGATGGTATATCTGTATGGTGCAGGTGCATATGCTATGACTTGTAGTATGGGAAGCTGTACGCTGGCTGATAGGCAGCCACGCTTCCGGAATTAGAAGGTACCGGCTAGCGTGGTTCCCCACGAGGAGCGGCTCCAACCGTTCCAGGGACCAGCACGCGGCATGATGCAATGGCTGATATGTTTCATATCGCGCCTGCGCTTCCCTGCAACCAACAAACACGATCGACCAGCAGTTTCCTTGCTTGCAAATCTACGGATTTTACGGCTAGCGCTCAGCCATGATGGAATTGCCAATCTATCAACCACCAATATCTATCTATACCTCCCATCGCCGCCATCACATTCTTCCGCCCGACATCCCTTACCGCGGCAGTAATAGCACAATAGGCTACTACGCCGTTCACCTACCGCATCCCTAACCCGGTCTGCCCAGCTGTCCGAAGTCGACAATAGGACAGTGAAGTCAATGACCGATCCATCTACATAGACCACCTTCATTCATTCCAACCTTACGATTTACGATTGCCACGAACCTCTATCATTACCTTACCTACGATATATATCTGTCCTTGGATGTGAAGATGCGCGTGCAACTACCACTACTCGCTTCACTGTCACTTCCTGGAGTCCATGGCGTTCACCACATGCGCCGCAAGATCGCTCCGCGCCAAAACTCCGGTTCCGGCACACCACTAGTGGTGACAAACTATTGCTCGGACACAATATATCCAGGTGTTGTCACACAAAGTGGCAACGGGCCGCAGAATACAGGATTTGAGCTCTCATCTGGTTCTAATTACTCGCAAACGGTTTCGGAGAACTGGCAAGGCCGCATCTGGGGGCGTACCAATTGTACCTTCAACAGTCAAGGAACGGCGCAGAGCGGATCTAATGCGTGTGGATCGGGAGATTGTAACGGTGCACTCGAGTGCATGGTAACTGTAAGTGCATGGGACTTTATTAGCTTGAATCAGTTTAATCTGACTGGTATCAGGGTAACACGCCAGTAACACTTGCCGAGTTCACCTTGGATGGCGGTGACGGGCAGACTTACTACGACATCTCCCTTGTTGACGGCTACAATCTTCCCATGGCAATCGTACTGATACCCCACGGCAACTCCTCGCTAGACGACATCCCTCCGAACCTTACGAACCCGTCGTGCGTAGCAACTGCTGGTGAGC
This sequence comes from Zalaria sp. Him3, assembly GCA_027923365.1. Taxonomy (NCBI): domain Eukaryota; kingdom Fungi; phylum Ascomycota; class Dothideomycetes; order Dothideales; family Zalariaceae; genus Zalaria; species Zalaria sp. Him3. The sequence continues at coordinate 77,832 of BPUN01000007.1, forward strand.
TTGCCGGCTCTAACTTCAATCCATACAACAACGGACAGATTTTCCTAGGAACAAATTCTTCTTATCCTCTGTCATTCGACACAACGGTTGACTCAAGCAGTGTCGGCAACTGGTGCCCTTGGGATTTGCAAGTGTCGCCTCCGTCAGGACCGAGCAATGGCGTCTACCCGTATCCCGATACGAACGTCCAGCGCCCAATCTTCGATCCTTGTTACTCAGCATGCGCGAAGTACAACGACGATCAGGACTGCTGTAATGGCCAATACAACTCGCCAAACTCCTGCAAACCGAATTACTACTCCAAAGCCGCGAAAGGCGTGTGTCCGGACGCATACAGCTATGCCTACGACGACCAAGACTCGACATTCATCATTCCTGCCGGTGCGGGCTTCGAGGTAGTCTTCTGTCCAGGCGGAAGAAGCACGAATGTCCTCTCTTCGCAATCATCATCAGAGAGCCAGCTGCACAACAGTGGCCATGTCTCTGGCTCAGGCGGCTCATTATGTATCCCGATTCTTGATGTCCGGATATCCATGGTCACCGTGACGGCTGTGCTCTTGAGCGTGGTTGCCGCGTCGTTTGTTTCATTTGCATAAGGAAGAATGAAGAGCGATAATGAAGAGCGATAATGGTGCTCGGCTGGTCTGCATACACGGAGTGGTGGTGGCCGAGCCAAGAGTTGGATGGCCACTGCATGCCTGCATTTATTTGATTCCTACTAGATACCCTAGCGCGCGTATGATTGAATGATACCTGTACGAACACTATTTAGAATCTGTACTGCTGCTTGGACTTCCTTCCTAAGCACTTGTGTTTTCTACAAGTATATCCCGTGAGTGATGGTGCCCCGCAGCGGGTCTTGGAACGCGGACGAAGCGATTCCCGTTTGGGACACGGGGAACATGGTCCGCCTGCCCAGGAAGTCGCGCGCGCTCCGCCGGCACCCCTCCAATACTAAAATGCTCTCGAAAGAGAGAAGTGAACAGTGGCACTCCCACGGCGCTTTGATCCGTGCTCGAAAAGGTGCTAATTCTAATACGGCCGTGCAGGAGCTTCCCGTTGCGGTACAAGTGTACATTTATGTAGGCGGGGCCATGTAATCATACTTCATGGTGCTTGCTGTTTACCCCCGCCGCACTCTCTACTCACTGCATTCTCTTTTCTTCCTCGACTCGGCGGTCCAACTTGACGCTTGATATCCCATTTCGTCCATTTCGCTCCCTGATATACTAGAAATCTGAGAGGCCAATTGCTCGTCATGGCAGAGGCAATGAGCGTTCTCGAGCTAAGCAAAGGCTGGGAGTTCAAGCAAACAGACTCAGAGGAATGGATGTCGGTCGCTCGAGTGCCTACCAATGTGCACCTGGATCTCATAGCCAACGAGAAGTAAGCTGGACATGGCCTCAAACCTCGTCCGCCATTGGAGCTGACAGTTTCCCCCCCGCAGAATTGAGGATCCGTTCCTAGGCTTCAATGAGCTCAAGTGTGAATGGGTTGGAGAGAAATCGTGGACTTACAGGGTCAAGCTTCCAGACGTACCAGCAGCGAAAGACGGTCAGGTCCACGTGCTTGCCTTTGATGGCTTGGACACCTTCGCCCATGTCAAGCTCAATAGTGAGACTATACTCAAGAGCGACAATATGTTCATCCCATACCGGCTGGATATCACGAAGAAGCTCAAGGAAGGCACCGAAAACATCGTCGAGATCGATTTCGCTCCGGCGCTATTAGAGGCCCGGAAGATAAAGGACGCGCATCCGGAGCACAAGTGGCTCGGCTTCAACGGCGACATGGCAAGATTGGCTGTGAGGAAAGCACAGTACCACTGGTACGTACCGCAATCAGGCCTGAGATGGCATACACAAGGCTGACTATCGCAGGGGCTGGGACTGGGGTCCAGTTCTCATGACCTGTGGACCGTGGCGCGCAGTACGACTCGAGACGTATCAGGCCCGTGTGTCGGATCTTCGCGTGGATTATGAGGTAGACTCGAGCTTTAAGAAGGTTACCGGTACCATATCAGCGTTTGTGGAGGGACCATCTGCCAAAGCCGTCAATTTCACTGCCTCCCTGGGCGACAACACGGTCTTCAAAGGCACCGCTAACGTAGACAAAGACGGTGTAGCAAAGGTCGAGTTTCATGTAAACGAGCCTAAGCTTTGGTATCCTCATGGCTATGGAGAGCAGCCCTTGTACACCTTATCAGCCACTGTCACGAACGGAGATTTAGACCTGCATACTGCGTCCCGAAAGACTGGCTTCCGCAAGGGTGAGCTCATTCAGGAGCCAGATGAGGTGGGAAAGACTTTCTTCTTCCGGGTCAACGGTGTGGATGTGTTCTGTGGTGGGTCGGATTGGATTCCTGCGGACAGTTTCACGCCAAGGGTCACCGAAGAGAAATACAGGAAATGGATTCAAATGATGGTTGATGGCTACCAGATTATGATCAGGTAAGTGTATGTTTAAGGTCCATGGAATTTGCTATTAATTCGATCACAGAGTCTGGGGAGGTGGCATCTGGGAAGAAGATTGCTTCTACGATCTGTGTGATGAGCTCGGAGTGCTTGTCTGGCAAGACTTCATGTTTGGATGTGGAAACTATCCGGCATACCCCGAGATCCGAAAGTCAATAGAAGAGGAGTGTGTCGCCCAGGTGAAAAGACTCCGGCATCATCCCTCGCTCATCATCTACGCGGGTAACAACGAGGATTACCAAGTGCAGGAAACATATAACCTGAAGTACGACTACGCGGACAAGAACCCCGAGCATTGGCTTGAGACGGATTTCCCAGCACGCTATATCTACGAGAAGGTAGATCTTCTCATCTGCATCGTTTTGTCGCTTACTGACGCTGATCACAGATCTTGCCTGAAGTTGTGAGTGCGCATTCACCTCACGTGCCTTACCACCCTGGCTCTCCATGGGGCGATGGTCTTATCACATCCAACCAGACCGTCGGCGATATGCATCAATGGAATGGTACGTTGACCGTGCTACTTGTCAAGCAGCATAATACTCACATTCTCTGCAGTATGGCACGGGACACAAGAGAAATACCAAATCTTCGACACCCTCGGCGGACGCTTCAACTCCGAATTCGGCATGGAAGCCTTCCCACACATCGACACCATCAAGTACTACGTGACCGACCCAACCCAGCTGTACCCGCAATCACACATGCTCGACTTCCACAACAAAGCAGACGGGCACGAGAGACGGATCGCGACCTACCTCGTCGAAAACTTCCGCACCAGCACCGACCTCGAGAAGTTCATCCATCTAACCCAACTGAGCCAGGCCGAGGCGCTGATGTTTGGATATCGCGGGTGGCGGCAACAGTGGGGCCGGGAACGCTTCTGCGGCGGCGCGCTGGTGTGGCAGCTCAATGACTGCTGGCCCGTCACTTCGTGGGCGATTGTCGACTACTTCCTGCGGAAGAAGCCGGCGTACTACGCCATGCGCCGCGTTCTAGCACCGATCGCAGTAGCTGTGAAGCGCGAACATCACGATTGGAGTGTCGTCCACGCCCGGCCGGCGAAAAAAATAGACTATGAGTGCTGGGTGGCGAGCAGTAAGACGTACGAAGTCACGGCGACGGTGGAGCTCAGATACATTTCCGTCGAGACTGGAGAGGATCTTAAGGAGGCGGTGCGAAAGGAGGACGTCAAGATCGTCCCGAATGGCACGACGGAGATCTTGAAGGGCACCATCGATAACGAGAATGAGGAACAGCACGTCCTTGCTGCGCGCATCTGGGTTGATGGAGAGCTCGTCGCTAGAGATGTTGACTGGCCGCAGCCGCTGAAGTACTTGAATTTCGAGGACAGAGGGGTCGAGGTCACGTCGGAGGAGGGTAAGATTAGGGTTAAAGCGAGCAAGCCGACCAAGGGCTTGGTGTTTGAGGAAAGGGAAGGCGTGCTGGTGGATGACAGTGCGCTGGATATTGTGCCGGGGGACGAGCACGTGGTGACGGTGAAGGGGCTCAAGGAGGGAGACAAGCCACTTCGGTGGTGGTACTACGGTATGGAATAAGGAGTCGTCTGTATTACCGGGATAACATTGTCTTGTGCAGATTGAATGCGCATGTATACATGTAATGCTCGTACCACAACTACCTAGTTGTTCAATTTCTTGCGCTCAGTTCCAAGACCGGCGTGCCAAGACCGGCAAACGGCATCCAAAAACCTGAAGACGCCTCTCACTTTCCCCTCCATATCGTTGACCCGCATTCTTATTGCAAAACATCCCACGTGTCGACATCGAATTGGGTAGAAGCTTAAGGTAAGAGCAGATCTCCATGCAATGTGAAAGTCTCCCTCAGGTACCTTAGGTTACTTTATTACCCTTGGAAGCAGCGCCTTACCAGGATCTGGGCCCGAATCGGACGAGGAGTGCTCCTCGTGCTGATTGTGGAGCCCCAGAGCGCGTGGTGCGGGGAATGGCGGACATGTTCCATCGCCTGACTCGGCAGCCATGACACCCTGCCCACCCTGCCGTTTTCTAATTTGTTCACCTACTTTCTTTCTGCCACAACATTGCCGTCCTGCTCATTGACCCCTTGTACTGGTGTGCATACTCGTCAGCAAAGTCACGAACCGCAAATACCTTATCCAACAACCAATGCGCCCCCTTCAGTCCTTCTGTGGGTATGAGGATGCTGTGAACGGTGTACAATGATATAGGTACCGGACTGGAGCTTTATTTTCAATTCCTGTAAAGCCACTTCCTCCCATACGAGGCCCCATACGGACGTGCATACAATTCTGCGTCCGAGAATGTATCACACTTTCCAGGCATCGACCGCCGCCGTCGATGCCAATGGGGACGGAACGAAACCGGTCCGCACGCCTGGCTCAAGGCGAATCAGTACGAGCAATGCTTGCGTCGAGTGCAGAAGAAGGAAGATTCGCTGCGACGGGACTCAACCTTGTGGACAATGTCAGTGGTACCAACATCCGGATGCGTGCAGCTACTCGAAACCTACCCAGCGTGTCGTACCTTCTCGAAAGTCAGTATCCCACATTGCTCGTGTGAGACTGGAGTGACTGCTAATCACTTGCACCATAGGCTGGTAGACAAACTGGCCACCTCTGTCGATCAATATCAATCCCTCTTCAACAGATTGTTCCCAAACAGAAGCCTAGAATCTCTGGTGTCACTGCCTCGAGAAGAGCTCATTAACCTAGCACTTACCCTCCCCGACAATGACACCTCACCCGCCGCTGTGGTGGCACCAGCACCGGCAGCAGTCCCAGAAACAACCGCTGATACTTCCCGGTCCGATGGAGTAGAGAGCCTCGAGGCACTAGAACAAGCACCAGATCAGGATCCGGAAGTGGACGAAGCAAAACGGCATAAAGATAAGATCCAAGGCATATCGGACGACGTAAATGGTCTCTCTCTATCTGTGGATAAGCAATCTTCGTACGTCGGCGTATCTTCGATTACAGCAGCTCTCAAGGTCATATTCAAGACTGCGCCATTCGCTCGTCCTTTTATCGCACATAGTCATAATGATACCGCCTTACCTAGCCGGAGCAATACGCCACCACCACAAAGCGTTGATCCTAGCCCGGCCTACCTACCGCCTGCCGAAATTGGACACTCGCTCATCGAATCGTACTTCAACCGTATTCATGCGCTTATGCCCATGATTGACGAGCAGCAATTCTGGCACACTTGGCTGTACGGTGAGCGCAAAGACGCGCCGTGGCTAGCATTGCTGAATACAGTCTTCGCACTTGGGTCGCTCGCATCATCAACCTCGGACAATGAGCAGCACATAGCATACTTCAAGCGGGCGCGACAGCACCTCGATCTGGAGACATTCGGCAGTGGTAACATCCTTGTATGTCAAGCCTTGGGGCTGCTCAGTGGCTACTATTTGCACTATATCAACCGACCAAACCTTGCGAACAACCTGATGGGCGCAACACTTCGGATGGCAACCGTGTTGGGTCTACACCGAGAATACACCGAAGTAGCATCGACGCTCACCGGAAACGGACATATCCTTAGCAGCGGAGAAGCCATACCAGCTGACATCAGAAGACGGACGTGGTGGAGCTTATTCTGCTTGGACGCCTGGGCTACTACCACTACTGGACGACCTTCGCTCGGTAGGACGGGTGCAGGTATTACGGTAAAGGTACCGCAAGTTACCACTGAGAAGGTAAGTTCGGCCTTTGGACCCGGCATTTCTGAGGCTAACAACTCCAGCTCAATCACTCACAATACCAAGCATCGCTAAAACTTCTTCCACTCATACACAACATCTCATTTTGCAAGCTCGCAACGCGCATACAGGATACGCTCGCCCAATCTCCACTGCTGAAGTTTGAGCAGCTCGTGAGTCTCGATGCTGAGCTGGTGCGATGGCACGATGAGCTACCCACCATCCTTATACCCAATGCGTCGGGGCATCAAGCACCGTCTTATAAGCGTAGCAATTCCGCCGCCCACAAATATCGACCTGCTATACCACCTTCGAGCGCCTCAGGTGCCAACGACAATGCCATTGACTTTTCCAAACCTCCCGGAACGACACCCAGCAGTTCATGTCCGGAATTCCTCAAGACTCCCAGAGCGGTCATGCACTGGAGATACCAGAATCTGCGTATAGTACTCCATCGGCCATTTCTCCTGGCAACCGCTCTGAGGAGAACGCCGTATTCTAGCCTTTCGGCCGAAGAGAAGGTCGCGGTTGGTCGATGCCGCATAATAGCCTCACAGACCATCTCCGACATCAGCAACATGTGCGGCCAAGAGCTCATCGCGGGCTGGAATGCCGTCTGGATGATGTACCAAGCCGTCATGATCCCTCTCGTCTCCCTATTCTCGCACCTATCAACCACATCAACCTATCCCCAGAGCTCCTCCACTTCACCCGAAGGAGGCGAGCACAAAGCCCGACAGAGCACCAGCACGGGCCAAGAGGAAGACGCAGAGAAGTGGCGGCAGCAGATCGAAACAGCGATCCTCTTCTTCGACCGCATGGTCCACTGGTCCGTCGCGGCGAAGAAAAGCAAGGACGTCGTCACCCGCCTCTACGAAGCCAGTAAGCAGCTCCAAGCCTACAACGCCGCGCAATCGCACCAGCAACACCACCACCGCCAGCTCTTCCCCCACCAAGCGGAGCCCAACTCATCAGCACCCTTCAAAGCCGAGGCTGCCAACGGCATGCCCACCCAACCCCAATCCCCAACCAGTTACCTCAACGGCCTCAACGGAGATACCGACACCGACCTCGCCGACTTCGATCCTAATCAGACCCAGACCCAGGACCAGAACCAGAACGCGAGTTTCTGGGGCCTGTCGCCCAACGGCGACGCCGCGATGAACCTCTTCTGGGACGAGATGCAGTGGGATACGTTCCCGCCGCTCGGGCCGGAGATGCCGGAGAGTAGCGGGACGGGGTTTGGGATGGGGGAGTTTGAGTGGTTTGTGGGCGCTGGGAATGGGAGTGGGATGGGGGAGGGGGAGGGGTGGGGTTTTGGGTTTGATCAGGGTGGTGGTGGAGGGGGAGGGGGTGATGGACAGGGGCGGTGATGATGGGGACGTGGGGTTCAGAATATTTAGGTCTTTTTTGGCTGGTAGGGAAAAGGAGGTGGGTGGGATGCATGGGTGGAGTTTTTTGGAGGTGGGCATGGCATGTGTTGGTCGGACAATGGGCTGCATTTTTATGATACCTCTAGTGCGCTTTGTTGTTTCCATAGCGAAATTGTGAATATATGCACTATTCGCCATTACGCGTATACCGTTCCTTTCTATCAGAGACTTCTGATTTTGCCTGTATATCGATGTAGTCGGGGAGCTATGCTTGGCAGCAGATTCACGTCATTCCCTCCACACCCCGCGCAAACCTCAAGTGGCTTCACACTGGCAGCCCCTCGCCGTACCTACTAATAATCTCTGAAAAGTCTCTAAACAATCAATTACACATTTCAAGCTCAAGACTCCCACTCTATTAGAAACCACATCTAAAAACAAAAACAAAAACCAAAACCCCGAACCAAACAACCACCACCACCCAAAAATGTCCAAATCCAAAACCGTCCTCATTTTCGGCGGCAACGGCAAAGTAGCCCGCCACCTCACAACCCTCCTCGTATCCTCCTCCTACACCGTCCACAGCCTCATCCGCAACCCCACCCAAGTCACCTCCCTCACCTCCCTCGGCGCCCACCCCATCGTCCAGAGCCTCGAATCCGCCACCGTGCCCGAGCTGACCGCAACGATCCAAACCGTCGCCCCGACAGCAATCATCTGGGCTGCGGGCGCTGGCGGCGGAAACCCCGAACGTACGGAAAGTGTTGATCACCTCAGCGCAATCAAAGCCTTCGACGCCGCCGCCGCGGCCGGCGTGACCCGCTTCATCACCATCTCCGCGCTCGACGTGCGCGACAAGTCGAAGCCAGAGCCGGAGTGGTACAGCGACGCGGACCGGGCGATGAGCGAGCAGGTCTGGGGGGCTATTGGCGCCTACATGGCAGCGAAGCTAGCCGCGGATCGGGACTTGGTGGGGGGGAATGGGCGGAGAGGGTTGGAGTGGACGATTGTGCGGCCGGGGGGGCTGAGTGATGAGAGTGGGACTGGGAAGGTGGAGGCGGGACGGACGGGGCTGGGGAGGATGGTTAGTAGGGTGGATGTGGCGGCGGTGGTGAAGTGTTGTTTGGAGGATCGGGGGACGTTGGGGTTGACGTTTGATGTTGTGGGTGGGGAGGTGCCGATCAAGGAGGCGGTGGCGAAGGTGGTGGAGGAGAGGGTGGATACGTTTAAGGGACGGTTCTAAGGGTTGGTTGATGTGGGATTTGCGACGTGATGGAACTTGCGGTGGGTGTGTATGGTTCAATTACTGCTACGCCGCCGGCCTGCCCGGGTATGGAGGACTGTTTGGCCTCATATTGCGGCCCACGACAACATTGGAAAGAGAAAAAGCCACTCCAGAAGGAAAAGTACATGGATGCGAAGATGATCCGCAGTATACAGCCCGAAGAAGAACATACAGCGCCCGACTCCCATCGCTAAACCGAGACAAATAGACACAAGAAAAAAGCTACTGAAACAGCGGGGTATTAGTATCTCAGCTTGCCCACCAAGCCAAAAGTGTATGCACAATCGCGCTCCTAGACATTGTCAGCTTCCCCTTCCCACTTCGCCTCACGCATAGGGATGTCAACTCACCGACTTCATCTGAATCATATATACCCTCGCCCTGGCACTACTCACGCCGCCCACCGCCCCAACCTGTCCCAACTCGCCATTCGGCCCCTTGGCCTCCTCCCACACACTAACCGCAATCCCCGTTCGCGCCACCCTCTCGAAACAGCTCTCACCCAGCGTGACATCCAGCAAACACTCACCCCTCGTCTTCCCTCTAACCAAGATCCTCTTCTCCTTCCCCGTCGTGCGCGGGTTGGCCGGCACGCTCGGATCCGGCCTTGGGGGAATCATAATCGTCAGTCGCGCGCTCCCCATATCGCGCCACTTCCCCGCCATCTCGCGGTTGTAGAGCCGGATCTTGGCGTCCGTGATGCCGAGCGGCGTACCCAGACGCGGGTCGAGCGTGGGCATAGGCGTCGAGGAGCCGGAGGAGAGGGACTCGGAGTTTGTGCTGCGGCTGCCCTCGTGCGTGGACGTGATGGTGCTCTTGGCGATGTCGAAGAGGCGGCTGCCGCCGCTGAACCGGCGCAGCGCGCTGAATGCGCTGTTTGTGCTGCCGACGGAGGACTCGGTGCCTGCGAAGGAGGGGGCGCGCCGCGAGCCGGAGGAGCGGTAGGTGCTGCCTTTGCGGGAGCGGAGGTGCCACCAGGAATCGCTGACGGAGCGGCGGGCGTTGCGCTGGTCCATGGCTGCGGCCCAGCTGCTGTCAGAGTAGGGGCCGCGGGCGTTTTGGAGAGCGATGTAGGTGGGGTTGTTGATGCGGGCGTAGTTGATTAGGCTGTAAAGGTGCTCGCATTCATCGGGACTGCGCGAGCGGAACATGATGTTGTTGCTGTTTCGGATGATGGAGTTTGAAGTTGGGGGCGAGCGGACGGAGATGTCGAGGGCTGTACCTCGACGTAGTGGAACGAGCGGTGTTAGTTCCAGCGCAATGAGCGGATTAATGCCGCGAGCAGAAGGACTAGAGTCGTCGCTTTGTGCTGAGCTGGGCAGAGAGTGAGCTGCACTGATGTCGAAGGCTTCAATGAGCCCTGGCGTCACTACGATTGTACACTCTTCCGGATGCATGGCCTCCCAGGCTCCAGTTACTGCCCATGAGAAAATGGATGCTACAGTTCTCGTTGCCTTACCGAATTGCGGCGGTACTGTACGGTATGGGCCTTGAGATGCTGACTGCGAGGGAGACAAGGTGTTACTTGGCAGGGAGATGGCGGACTCTGGCGGTGTTGGCTTGAACGATGGCGACTTCATACCTTCGAGCGGCGGTGACTTCGCGGCAGCGAAATGTGGTTCAACGTCTGAACGCGACGAATCGGATGTGATTGACGCATCATCATCAAAATTAGAATCTCCACTATCAGACGGACTCTCCGTAGCAGTCGAAGGCTCATACTCATGCTTCAAGGGTGAGGATGATCGTCGATGCCGTTTCATGAATGCTGGCGTGAATGATGCGAAAGCACTCTTCTTCGGTTGGTAGGCAGACGTAACGGGCCTCGAGTTCGGCGACAGCAGATGGTCATCTTTCTTCTCATTCTTGTCACTCTCAATTGGACGCTTCTGGAGCTTCGCAGGTGCTGAAGCTGGCATGGGCTCTTCTTCGCGAGTTCTGTTCGGCGTCCTGGGTTCGCTCGTCTTACGCAGCTTGGGAATTGTAGGCATATCCAGAGAAGGAACAGAGGAGGTTCTGCGAGCCATCGACGGTCGAGTTGCGGCACGGCCGACCGGCTGCTCGTTTTCATCTTCCGACACGTCTGACTCGTCCGAGCCCACTGTCGAGTTCGGTAGCCAAACGGAGTAATCTTTCTTTGACGAGGTCGAACTGGTGCCTGTCCAAGCGGTGTCAGATCTTGAGTGCATGGACGGGCGGGTTGCACCAGCATGTGGTGTTTGTTCCATGTCGAATTCGGAACGCGGCGAGGCTGGTGAGACCGGAGAGCTCTTGTAACGTTTTGCCTTCGCTCTCCTGAGGCCGTGTGAACTGTCTGTGCCGCCACGTTGGTCATCTGAAACGAAACCGTCGGGAGTAGTTGAGCCTCGCAAAGGCGAATTAGGAAGCGAATATGTTTTCGACTTCTCTTGCGGAAGGATGGAATCGGCGGAAGGCATTTTCTTGTGCAGTCTGTTCGGAGCGCGTGCGGACTGGTTGGAACCCCATCCTTGCGAGCCGCTTGAGGCTGCTTTGGACCATCTCTTCGACGACGGTTTAGCTTGCTCGCCAATCGGAACTTCCACTTCCCTTGGCAATGATGTTTCAGTTGTCTGGTTGCGCTCCAGAGTCTCTTTTGGAACCTCAACATCAGGAGTCTGGTTTGGCCCCAGTGACAAAGATGGCTCGAGGAACGACGCCTTGCGTGAAAGCGAAGGAGGAACTGGGAGCAGACCAAGCATCTGCACCCACTCACCGGCTGCTTCCTCTTCAGTAGCCCGCATAGACAGAAGCTCCTGCCAGTCGCTACGATCGTCTTTCACGCCTCGTACCATAACCACAATCTCACCGGATGAGGTACCCTTCCTTGCTGACACTGTGTCTTTTGAAAATGGAGGGAAGAGCAGCCACCTTCCAGTGTCGGTCACTTCGCAAACCAGGAGATCACCGTTGCCGGGGGCTCCAGGGGGGTCATCTCGGAGTATCAGTTCGGTTTTACACTCAAGCTGCTGTCCGCTTGAGTGCAGTAAGCTCAAGTCAAAGTAGTCTCTGGCCCGCACGCAGCGCGTAGAATCAACGCTGACTCCTGCCAAAGGAGCGAGACTTCGTGGATCTCGTGCTCTCGTGGGATCAATGCTGGCTGCTGCTTCATCTTCCAATCTAGCCCGTTCCTCGTTGGACCGTTTGCGAGCTTCGGTGACAAGCTGTTGGTACTTCTCGGCCATTGCCGCAGCTTGCTGTGACGGTGAGACTTGGTTGATGCCTTTGATTGTGCGTGCAAGATACTTCAGCCGCACCAGTGGCCTCTTCAGCAAGTAGGCCACATCGACTCTCTCGCCATCCTTGTCGACCAAGTCTCCTTGCTCGTTTCGAGGCAGGCCGTCGTCCCAGCGCTCCTTGCAACCGGCTTCGTCAGCAGGAGCTAGATTAACAACCACGTCTTGGAATCCCATCCTCCAGGCTTTCAAATAGTCAACGTAGGGTCTTGAGGCACCCTGCGCCCAGATGCACAGCGCATTAGCATCGGTCTGTGGCAGACGCTTGTGGCTCCCTTTCAGGCGCTCCAGAGCAACTCCCATGTTAACAATGGGTTGAGTCATTGCAGCGGCACTGTTTGATGTGCGTCCAAACAGGCCAGCGGCAAGTACTGAGTCTGACTTAGACAACACTGCTGTGAGAAGAACCGGGATGACTCCATCAACCAGTGTGCGCAGCTCGCGCTGATACCTCGCCTCGTCTAAAGCCAGCTCGTCTAGTAAGTCTTTCACGGTGGCAGTTTCGAGCGCCACTCTGTTCGTGCGGTTGCTCCTTGTAGACACAGTGCTCTTCCCATCTCCTCCGGGGAATGACAGCACAGATAGTAGGTCTTCGTGAGTGGTCAACCTCCGCCGCAAGCCAGAGCTTTTAGGCAGACCTTCATTGTCCGTTTCTGGAATGGGTTCGACGGCTATTCGTGGGCTAGGCCGATCCGGTACAATCGTATTGTTCTCCTCATCCTCCGAGTGGGTAGACAAAATAGTTGGTTCGGCACGACTGCGTAAGGTATCCACGGAGGCGATTGTCGACAAACGCTTGCCGGTTGAAGGGAACAAGCGCCTTAGATTGGCACCGGGAGCATGCCTGCTGAAGGTTGTTTCGGGCACATCTATCACGCTCGGCGGTACCGAAGACGCATCAGAAGCACGGTCCTCTTCATCATGAAGTTGATGTGCCACGAAAGGTGCCTTGGGAAGTAGGTTTTTGCTGGACTGCAAATCAGTCTTCGCACTGCTTCTTTTCAGGCGGGGTGTCGAGGGTGCTGAGTTAGGTCTCTCAGGTTCAACTATGATCGGTGCTGGGCGATTCAACGGAGAAGACGGTTCGGTTCCGATCTTTGCCACTGGGTCTACAGCTTTGGTAGGTGTATTCCGACCCTCGCTTCTCGGTGTGCGTATATTCAATGGAGCAGGGACATCGGAGGCAGATAGCGATAGCTCACTTGCCCTACCCTGAGACCGAGAAGACGATGGCCGTTCAGCCGAGGTGGCTTGAGGCGCTCCTTCAACAAAAGGGTCAGGTGTACCACCCAGCCACGCTTCAATGCGATTGCCGAAGACCTGCGGCGGTGCAGTGGATTGTGTCGGAATAGGAGAGACTTTTATGTCTCTCTGATAATCTCGCTCAACTTTTGAGGGTCTTCGGCGTAGCCGGTTCTGACGCTCCCGTTCTTGCAAAGGACCTCTCGCCTTCTGTACCAGCGGGTCGTTTCTCCTGCTAATGCTATCGTCTGGCACGGGTGTGAAGATAGATGCTTGTTCATCATCAAGCTCGGCGCGGTCCGGAGATGGAGACGAACGTCGTCGTCGCCTGCCCTTACGTCGCCTTCGTAGATCATCGCCATCTGTGTGGTGCTGCAAGGACTGATCACTACCAGAACTCTTGCGATTACGGTTCTCTTCGCCTTCGGGTATGAGTCGGCTGTGCTTCCTCCGAGGAGCACTGTGAGCCCTGCCTTCTTCTTCTTCATCCTCCGATTTGAAATCACTGCGCCGTCTGCGAGAAACAGGGTATACTCTGATACCATCTTGCCCGGCCCTGGGAGATGGGGACGGTGAGCGAGAATCGACTCGACGTTCGGTGGGCTTTCTCTCTTCGGGTTTATAGAGGCTGCGTTTCCTTCGAGGAACCCTATACTCCCTAACATCTTCCTGATCATAGCTGGGAGATATCGATCGCCTCACCCTTTCTCTCGATCTCGAGCGAGAAACGCTTCTCACAAACTTGACCTTCGCATACTCATCGCGAGTCGATGCTTTGAAACCGATGTTTGCATAACTCCTCGAAATGGTAATAGGCTTCGGTGCTGTCTTTGGCGGCGTAGGCTCCTTTGCTGCTGCAGTCCTCTTGATTGTGTATGGCTTTGGGTCGGTTACAGGAGCCACGGGTCCCTTCTTTGCTGGCGATTTGTTGTCCTTTCGGTCGATAACCGGAGTAGTGGGCTCTTTCTTGACCCGCGATTTCGTGTCCTTTCCGTCGACAACCGGAGTGATGGGTTCTTTCTTGACAGGCGACTTATTGTCTTTACGATCCACAATCGGAGCCACAGACTCCCTTTTGGGTGTAGACTTATCTTTCCGCCAATGGCTGTCACTAACAACCCTCTTCTTCGGCGTACTCGCCTGCTTAATCTCCGCCTCCAGCTCATCCTTCGGCTTGCTTCTCCGCCTCACCCACGCCTTCTTCTCAATATCTATTTCCGTCGAAGTCTTCGATCGCGGCGACGTCTTCGGCTGCGGTGGTTTCGGCGACTTCGTCGGTGAGTACTGTCGTGCCTCCGCCTCTTTCCCACCCTCAGGTATCTTGTTTCCAGCATCAACCACCACGACCACAGGTGACCCGTCCATCTCTTCCACCACACCGCCTCCCTCGCCTTGCCACTTCCTGACCTTCTTCCTCACATCCGGCGTATCGAACAATCCCGTCTGCTTCCCCAAATCCAACGCCGGCGTCGCTTTCTTCTCCTGCGTCAGCGGTTGCGCCGCCGCGCGGCGTGCTGCGGTCGCGGCATTAGGGAGTTCTGCTGGCATTGACGCCTGTTGCAACGAACCAAGCCAGTTAGAAACCGTGTTCTTAGGTGGTGCAACGGCGGTTGGGAAGTCGCGCAGCTTGGTGCTGCGTTGAGGGCCCATTGCAATGAACAAGAAACTGGGATAGGGTATACAGACCTGTTACCAGGCGCATTCGGGTCGAGGAATGTATTACAGCAACGGCGAGATTGGAAGTGGCGACTATGTTCTTAGAGGGGATGGTAAGGCCGTATTGGGGTGTCATATCGCTATCGATTCGGTCGCGACGTTGCTATCGTGGTTGGGTGAGCAGCAAACGGGTTGCTGGCGGTTACAGTGGTCAATGGGGTCGTTCCGGAGTGTCGCAAATGGCATACACCATAGTAGTGGTTATATTTGTTTCTGCAGAAAAGACAGTCAGACAAGACGACACGGCTCATCAAGAATCAGCATGCGCTTCGAAACCAAGGCAAGCTCGAGAACCGGGTACCTCAGTCCCATGCATGACGGTGGATCCCACGCTTTTGTTTATACTTCCCGCTACGGCAACCAGCGCTCGGACCAATCCCATCAACGATTATACCACCACACGAAACATAATGCAGCTCGGATAACGGAGTATAGGTAGGAATTACTGTAGATGTAAATTAATTGCAATACCAAAGATCAGTTATCTTTACCGGTTACAGGTATAAAGAGGTGGGGGGCCTGATGCACAACATCCAGGCCCTGTAGAACGCGTAAGATAGGCTCAGATGCTATAACAGGGATGTCCGGCTGGTCCGATGCGAGAGATCTCTGGATCGTCGCGTTGGGGCTGTTCAGCCACAGCCTCATCGCTAGCCTATCACAACTGGTCTGGCAATACTGCACAAACCTGGAAAGCCTTGCTAGACGTAAGGGCCATGCTGAGGACCAACTCACAAGGCATATATCAGTGCTATATACCTCCAGCGCCAAAGTCAATCAAGCCATCCCGTGCATTTTCATGGAAGGCTCTACCTGGCCTTCTTCGATGTGTTGACCTTCGCCGCGATACGGAATGCGTCAGCGCTGGCGCTAATGCTGTTGTATAGCAAAACTGCATCGCATTAGCTCTCGGATATATTTAGACGCAGTCATCAAGTAGAATCACTCACGGCCAGGAATGACGATCCAGAAGAAGTTCATGAGGAAGTAGTATCCCCAGAAGTAGTACGCCTCAGGCCTCGAGTAGGAAATACCAAGGTAGTAATGGTCGAAAAGGCTAGTCGCATAGTAAAGAATGTCGCCGTAGATTTGTCCAAGAGAGACGACGGCCTGGAGTGGGTGGCGCAGAGGGTGCTGGACGGTGATCAAGCCTGCGACCACGTAGGAGAGCGGACCCCAGCAGATCTGATTGGCCATATCTGTCAGCTCTTCATGAACCAGTATGGAAAAGCATGTCAGCTTACAGCAGTGATGGACTCCATGCAGAGCACAAACGCGTTCTGCGTGAGGTAACGCGAGTCTGAAAGAGCGTACTCCTTCCACAGCTGGCCGAATAGCGTCTGCAGCTCACCCATGTTCGCTTGGTTGAGGGCGTAGTAGCCTATTGCTGTTAATGACCAGTACACTTGCAATGACATTCGACAAGGCATACCTTCGAAGAATAAATGAATAGAGCCACCTTTTGCGAAATTAGTCCATGTATGCTGCAACGTTGCGCGAAAGCGGACATACTCAAAACAAACCACATGATGGTCACGAGTTCGGACTTTGGCAACCTAGGGTGCACCTTCTTGACAATAAGATACGTCCCGAAGAATAGCACGCTGCATCCAGCAGCGAAGATGGTGAGTAGGGTTGGTACACTCCATTCGTTCGCCAGGTAGCCCGCGATTTCCACTTCGACGGGGTAGTAGGGGTGCGGTGGATGCGCGATCTTAGAGCCATTTGGCGTAATATCCAGTGGGAGAGACATAGCGGAGGCCGGGTGCTGCAAAGGAAACGTGGATAGATGGGTGAAAAAGAATGTGAGTCTCCTGAAAGCGGAGGCGTACGCGACTGAGTTCCGGCAGCTGAGAGTTCCAAGGCGGAGGTGGTTCGAGTCGGCCAACCCGCGGGACTTGGAAAATAATAATGACGCCGCGACTCGGGGGACCGCGCGTGGTCAAATCTTAGCGCGTCACGCGCCACAAACGTACAAGCCACAGCCACGTACGTTCCACGAATGCAACACATGTACCGCGCTGTACTGTATGATCCAAGATAGTATGTAATTGATCTACATGCAAAGACCCAACTGTAACAGCCCTCACTAAGGCTTTTGAATACATGAAGTAGAGTATCCAACACAATACCCAAAGTCCTGCTTACACGGCGCTATAGCCACCCCTAGTTCCATGTCCCTGGACTGTACCAACGATCGACCTTCCCCAGTCTTTCATAAGGTAAGGTAGGTCTCTGATCGTGTCGCCGTGGGGTACAAGGTCCCAGCCACGTGCACCATAGCGGTTATAGTTCAACCAGGAGCCGAAGATCAGGTATGCTGCGACACCAAGGAATAGTCTGCGCACCATTAGTTGGAAGGCTCATCTCCAAACACGTTAAAAGGACTCACATGATAAGGAACCAGGTGAAGAAGCCCCAGTGGTTTGACTTGCCCTTCGAGGGCTCATGCTCTGTTTGACCCTCACATGCGTACTTTGTCCGCCATTCCAGTCGCAGAACTCCGGCTTCGCGATCGGCTTCCCCTTCGGTCTTGTAACTGATGAATTTCAAGCTGGCATCATCCTCCTCTTCCTTATCCTTGTCATCGTCTTTGTCACCTTCTTTGTCGCCATCCTCCTTCTTGTCGTCATCTGCCCGTCTCCTCATGCGTTCCTCCGTTGCATTGTCCACCTTCTCCCGTGAATCTCCCTCCACATGCTCCAAGCCTGTGCGATCCGGATCGCAGACGAACTCAATGATTGCTTTCTGTGGAGTCCCACTCGACTTGTCGAACGGGTACTTTCCTCCATTCAGAACTACGCGAACGCCTTCCCTTTCCGAGTCACCGTGCGAAGCAGAGTTCTTTAGGCGCTCAAGGGTCGGATCCATAGATCTCCCATTGGAGCTTGTGTATTCACCAGCGATCGGGACAACTTTCTTGATGCTGCTTGTGCCGTCCGCCAGGTTGTAATCGGTCTCAATGCCGCATACTGGAATCATATTGTCAGTATCGTCAGAGATGATATATATGCACTTAACCCTCACCTCTTGTACCGCCTGGGCATTCATCCGCCTTTGGCACGCCTTTCGTCCGTTGCAATGGATTGCAGATATCGAGAGTGAAGGTGGTATTAGATAAGCTAGGTGGAGTGTCTTCGATGTAGTGGACTGCATGTGGACCCTTAAGAGCGCTCAAGTCGAAGGATTGCCCATCCACCCGGAGATGATTACAGTCGAAGGTGACCGCAGTGATCAAAGAAGGAAGCGCAAGGAGAGCAGAGAGCTCCAGACCCCATCTTTGGTGTCGCATGCCTGCAGAGAGCGTGAAGGATGTCGATTAGGTGCGTAGGAGAAGAGTGGTGTGAATCGGTATTGGGACTCCGAACGCGGGATTGATGTATGAACAGCTCGAATATGCTCAGGTCTTTATGTAGACGTCTTTTGAGTACAAGCTGCTATCTGCACGCTACCTTACCTTGCCTACCTCACCAAATGACGGGACTTGCTAGGCAGCCGGAGCTGGATGGCTGGCAGTTTGCTCGCTTTGCTCGATCCTTCTCGCTTACATCAGCTCGTCAGCTTGCACGCGATCTAATCTCTTATCGGCTTCGGATCTTGCGACTCCGGCCGATCTGGAACAAGCTTCCTGGTTCCGCTCGTATGCATACGACTCCAACGGCCTGACGCAAAGGAAGGCACGATAGCCGGCTGCTGCGAAGGATGGTCTCGGGAAATATTCCTTCGCTCTCCCCTGCCATGCTTCACATGCAATTGCATGATTATACCAACGGCTGGCCTCCTTGACTTCAGCCCTCCTCTTCTGGAGTTCATACACCTCAATATCTTACCTTACATAAGTAGTATTGCGCACTCGAAACCGCACGATCGTTCTTACCGTCATTGATAGGACACAGTCCAGCATGACACTGTTATTGAGTCGCGAACGAGTACAATGACCGAGCACAATTCAAGTCGCGAAAACCTGAAGCCATCCACCGACCGTCCTCGAGCACTCGCTGAGCTGCAATACAATTCTCTTATAAGCGCCGATTCCGGAACATCCTCAGAGGAAGATGTCGCAGACACACTTGGCATACCCGCGCACGATGCGCAATCAGTTCTGGGAATCAGTATTGGCCGCACTCAAACCCGATTGACATCCCCACGAACACCAGCGATAGAGAAGGCTGCAGCTATAGAAGATGCTGGTGGATTCTTCGGACAACCTAGCCCAGATATTCGGGAAGCGGATGAGCCGGTAGTCAACCAAGGCCTGCGAGAAGGTGGTGTGCCTCTAGATGGGCAAGACGATTCGCGGCAGGAACGGACCGCTAGGTCTGCTGGAAAGACTTCTTCTCCCACCAACCGCTTGCCTTCACCGTGGAGAGTGGGTCCGAAGAAGTTCAAAAGGTCGGAGACAAGTCGAAGTGTTCTTCGTGAAGGATTGCAAAAGACTAGGCGACGAGCATCCTCTGGACCAACCACCACGTCGGCGCTAGACAACTGGCAGAAGGCTCTTCTGTCTAACCTCCCATCCTTCTCGCGACCCCACATCTCCCTGTCACCTTCGTTCTCCTTTGGACGCAGTTTAGAAAATGTCCACGCCGATCGAACGAAAGCACGCCCACAACGTTCAAGTTCACTTTTCGTCTCGCGCGCCCAAGCGGCCGCACTTTCAACTAGCCGCGAGTCAAGCAGCCAGTCAGTACCGGTAATAAAGACTCCTGCGTCTCTAGAGACTGAAGGTACATCCCTAGAGGATGAGGAGGCTCTCTCGAAAGTTCCCACCCTTGTTTCGCCACCAGCGAGAGGCAATCTCGAAAGATCCGGTTCGAAACCGCACAGCCTTCGCCGCTCTACATCAGACAATTCACTCCAGACATATCGCACTCTTTCAAGGGTATCATCACTCGGTGATGACAGCCGATTCGAGAATGTCCAGGAGCAGGTCAACAGTCGCATCAAGGCTATCAGAGACAGTTTTCAGGATACAAATATCAAGTTCCCTTCGCTTCCTAGCCTGGCATCGCTCAGAGCTGAGTTTGCGCATGCGCGAAGCATGTCGGGCATGAGGAGGTCCAGCTCGTCGCTCTCGGCTACGCAAAAGGATTTTGCGGGTGGCGAAGACTTACCTTCTCACATGCGTTCGATAGATCCGAGCGAGACGAAACAGGACGCTCGATATACGGGACCTGTTAGTGCAGGTGGTTTATCGAGCAAAGGCGCACTTTCCCATCCTCATTTCACAAAAGCTCTAGCTGAAGCGGAAGGTGATCTCGTCATACTAGGAGGGTACAGAGGCTCCATTCTACGTTCAGCAGACCCACCTCATCGACAACTGTGGGTGCCTATTAAAGTAGGCCTGAATATCCGAAAAGTTGATCTGGAGGTAGGACTCGAGCCTGAAGACGATTTGAATATGGAGGAGAAGATTGTTCCTGGAGGCATGCTTACTCACATTGGCCCAGTCGATATTGCTCGTCGGCTCTTTAGACGTGCCCGCGCGTGCGAGAATTCACGATCAGGTAAATTGCGCGTTCATGATTACGGCTATGACTGGCGGTTAGATCCGTTATATCTGAGCCGCAGGTTAATCGCGTTCCTGGAGAAGCTGCCATGTAATCAGCCTGGGACTCCAAAGCACAATAGAGGCGCAACAGTGATTGCGCATTCTCTTGGTGGTCTCATCACAAGACACGCGGTCAATCAGCGGCCGGACCTGTTCAGAGGAGTGCTGTATGCCGGTGTTCCTACGACATGTGTCAACATCCTTGGTCCACTACGCAATGGCGACGACGTGCTCCTGAGCAGCCGTGTCCTCACCGCTCAAGTGAACTTTACCATCCGTACCAGCTTTGCCCTCCTGCCGCTAGACGGAAAATGCTTCTTCAACAAAGAGACTAAGGAAGAGTATCCAGTTGACTTTTTCGATGTCAATAATTGGATTGACTACCGCTGGTCGCCATGCATAGCGAGACCTCTGCCGCCATTGACCGCGCAACCAACGGGATCTATCTCCGGAATCATCAGTAGCATGGCAAGTGTGTTACCAAACTTCCCTAGCAGGAAGAACAGTGTTTCGGAACGAGCAAGGAACATTACAGACCATCCTAAAACCACGGCAGCTGAAGCCAGTGGAATTGGCGCGCCCGGTACCATGGCCAGCTCGGAAGGCGCTGAAGCCGTCGAGAAGGGCAACATTGACATCGAGGGCACGGATAACGAACCGGGGGACCATGTTAACGGAGCTATTGGGGCCAATACTGGCTCAGAGAAGGAGTCAGACTACGCGTCTGCCTCCTCTGTCGCGACAACGGTGACTATCCCACGGGAAAAAGCGATCGCCTACCTCACACGCACTCTAGCGAACGTCAAGCGATTCAAGCAGGAACTTGACTTTAGACCATCGCACTCGGAGCACAACCGCTACCCGCCCGCGACCGTCATCTACGGCAAGTCGACACCGACGGTGTTCGGTGCCAAGGTCGCAAGCCGCGAGGCTATCAAACACGCGGATGCATATGACGAGTTGGCATTCGCAAGCGGGGACGGGGTGGTGCTTGCTAGAGCTGCAATGCTGCCTGCAGGATACCAGGCGGTCCGTGGTGGCATTGTGAGCAGTGACCGGGGCCACGTTACGTTATTGGGGGATTTGGAGGCGGTAGGGAAGTGCCTATGTGCGATTAACACGGCTAGAAAGAGAGGGGTTGGGTTTGGGAATTATGATTAAGACGGAACAAGCCTTCTAGTAAGACACTACAAGCCTGTCAAGCCTGTCAACACGGATGGTCCTTACGCATGTACCGAGCAACCTCCAGGCACTCGGCGGGTTTGCTTCGGCCTGTTATGCGTTTATGGCTTGGCACTTACGACGACTATACCCCAACTATTTTTCCCTTGCACGGAACGGTCCTTTAGCAACGAACCCTGCGCTCCTGACCCCATGCTGTTGTGGTTCAAAATTAGATTGCGAATGCAGTCGGTGCGTTTCCCCTGTTTCGTGCTGTCGCTAAGACTGCAAAGCATGCCATTCTTGTAAGACATACTACATGTATACTCTTTTGTGATACATGTACACACGTAAGTCATCAATATATCTGATCATTCAAACTTTTGCCCGCTTCTCCACTACTCTTTCCTCTCGGGGAACGTCCTACCCGTCTCATTTGATTCCCATCCCCGATCGTCACCTTCCCCAGCTTTATCCACCGCATCCGAACCCTAGCGGGACTCCAAGAACAAACGTACGCGGCTTCCTCCTCATGTCACGATGCATTGACCCCATTCATGCACCAATCAAACCCTCGATATAACCTGCTGAGCCTTGCTGACCTCCGGCGGCGCGCCGGACAGCTTGTGATCGACAGTCCGTGTCGGTATACGCTGGACAGCCAAGACGCTTTTGGCATCCGCAGCGTAGGTAGAGACGAGGGCTCTCCCAGGGACTGGGGTGCCAATGGTCGTCGTGGGTGGATTGAACAATCTTAGTGGGCCATTATGCGTGTTCGACATGCGTAAGATGCAGGGGGGAGAGGCTGTACAGCCAGTGTGTAGTCGATCGAATCTATAAGTTGAGTGTTCCTTCCTGCTCAATTGACAGGCTCTCATATCTTCTCCTCAACCACTACTTTATCTTATACTGCTCTCCCGTCCGTTATTCTTCGGATACTGTCAATCCACCATGAAGGGTCTTCTCAATGCCGCCGCAGCTGCTGCTGCAGTCATGTCCTTGACCGCCAGTGCCCATCCCGGAGAGTACCACTCTCCCGAGCACGTCAAGAGGGAGCTTGTCCAGCGTGATCATTACGCTGCCAAATCCGCTCGCTCCTTGGCCGGCTGTGCCGACAGCATAAAGGCCCGCGCCCTGCACAAGCGTGCCGAAGACAGACGTGCCGCGACCGCGGAGAAGATCCGCAAGGAGCGTGGCATCGACAAGGCCAACAGTAAGACGAACAATCTCCTTCTACAGAACACAGAAAAGAACAAGCTAACCCTTTCCCGCAGCGCACTACCTCCACCGCCGCAACCTGACAGCGCTCGAGGAATTCGAGAAGACGTCTCACAACGAGACCGGCGTCGTCGACCTCACCTTCGACACCCGCCCGCTCTTCTCCGCCAACACGTCCTGCATCCTGACCCCGGAGGCCGTCATCGGCCCCTACTTCGTCCAAGGCGAGCACATCCGGTCCGACGTGCGCGAGAGCCAGCCAGGCGTGCCCATGCACCTGGAGATGCAATTCATCGACGTCGCGACCTGCGAGCCCCTGCCCTTCCTCATGGTCGACATCTGGGCAGCGAACAGCACGGGCGTGTACAGCGGGATCTCCGTCTCGGACGGGCAGGGCGGACTCAACAGTACCTACATGCGCGGCGTGCAGATGTCCAACGAGGAGGGGGTCGTCCAATTCGACTCCATCTTCCCCGGCCACTATGACGGCCGCGCTACGCACCAGCACGTCACTGTGCACACGAACGCGACAATCCTGCCGAACAACACCTACACCGGCGGCACCTGGTCGCACATCGGGCAGCTGTTCTTCGACGAGGCCCTGCGCAGCGCCGTCGAGGTCACCTACCCGTACAACACGAACAACCAGAGCGTGACGTCCAACGACGACGACCAGTGGGCGCCCTCCCAGGCCGATAACAACTACGACCCCTTCCCCGAATACGTGTACATTGGCGACGACATCCAGGACGGGTTGTTGATGTGGATTAGCATTGGTATCGACACGACGGCGAACTATACTAGTGATGCCGAGGTCGCGGCGTACTATTGGGCTGATGGTGGACACGAGAACTCGGAGGGTGGGATGGGTGGGGGCCATGGGTGGGAGTGCTCCGTCGGGCGCGATGTCGGGCTCTGCTATGCCGTCGGGTACGCAGTCTGCGTAGGATATGGCAGCGGAAGATGTGGAGATGGCATGAGATCTAGCATGGCATCGTTGAGCGATATGACGGGCAAAGTTACACAGAAAACAATGCACATCTGGTTCACATGGTTTACTTACGGAAATCCCGTTGAAAACCTGGCAAGGCCAGGAGTGCAACCGCACCACACTCAGTTGTTGGACCCATTTGCGGTGACCTTTGAATTGAAATCCCAGCACGGGCGTAGTGTGGACAGAATCTCCGGACTTGAGGCAGTGACACCAAAATATGGTTCACGGCCAAGGAGAACAGGCTTTTCACAAGTGTCTAGACGGCTCATTGGGCCACTCAGCAACCCTCAAGAAGGCAAGTTCATACGAATCACAGATAATTTTTTTTATTGGCCGAGGTCGGAAATTCCTGGCTTGCGCTAGCATTTTGAAGCCCCTGCCCCGAACGAGGAGGAAGCGACACGGCCATGTAGTTCGTAGGGTCACTCATGCTATTTGCTGATCCTCTGAAGAATGGTTAGGATTTAGAGGATTTCAAATTCGAGCAGGTCTAAAAATTCCTGGCTTGCGCCAGTGCTATGAGAATTCGATCGACGACGAGGAAAACTTGACTTCCCCTGTGGCCCATAAGACCTGTTGGGCAAACTGTCGCGCATTTGGAAGACTAGGTAGGGAGGTTTGTCTTGATCAGAACTCATGTCTTTGCGTCAGTGCAATGAAGCCCCTGGATCACCGATGAAACTGCTCGGCATCTATAGGTGGAGAGATCTTGAGAGTGTGACGTTTATGCCGGAATAGTATTGTTCAGTGTTACAGAGTAGTCGTAACTATTATCCCAATCACTTCTTTCCGCCCCTCTTCCCACCGAAGGACTTCTTACCACCTCTAGCCGGCGGCGGGCCGCTATTGCCTCTATCCGATTTACCCTTCCTCCACAGACCCTCCGCCCTCTCATCCTTATCCTCCAGCTTCTTCTTCTCCTTATTACTCAACTTCTTCTTCTTCATCTTGGTTCCATGCTCCGGCAGCTCCATGTTATTGAGCGCGGCCTTACCCCTTGCACTGGCCTCCTGCTTGTCCTTCTGGCCCTGGAACCACGTCTTCTTCGGCCGGCTGAGGATCTCCTTCTCGTGCTCCATCACGTTCTCGGCGCGCCTCATCTGCATCTCCGCAGTCGCCATGACCTTCTCTTCCTTCTCTTCCTTCAGCACCGCCTCGATCTCTTCCTCCATAGCCTCCACCTTCGCCGACCATTGATCTGCATCCGCAGGCGCAATGACACGGCTCTTAATGATGGCGCCCTGCTCTCTACTCGTCTTGACAGCCGCCTTTACGACCTTGCGATCCGGCTCCGCGGCGATGGTGCAAGATCTACCACTGCGTCCAGCACGGGCGGTACGACCGACTCTGTGCAGGTAGATCTCGTGGCTCTGCGGTGCCTCGTAGTTGATGACAGTCTCGACGTTCTTGATATCCAGACCTCTGGAGGCCAGATCGGTAGCGAGCAGGAAAGCCGCGTTTTCGGAACGGAAAGCCTCGATGGCGTTGATACGCTGCTCTTGACTCATGCTACCGTGCAACTCAGCAGCCTTGAGACCGAGCAGTCCGAAGATGATGCGAACGCGATGGGCTTCTTTCTTCTGGCGGAAGAAGATGATGGTGCGGGTCGTGAAGACGTTTTTGCAGAGGTAGAGGAGGTAGCCAAGGCGTTTGTCTTCGCGGCCTGGACGGAGACGGACGAACTCTTGCGTCAAGCCGGCGACAGTCTGTCGTTTGGCGTCTACCAACAGGCGGACGGGGCGGTTCAGGCCTACGCGAATAAGACTGTCCACACTCGAGGTCATAGTGGCGGAGAAGAGCATCGTCTGACGCGACTTGGGGATCGTGGTGAGAATCTCGTTAAGCTCGTCTGCGAAACCGTCTTCAAGCATACGATCGGCTTCATCGAGCACCAGAATTTCAATGGTGGATACGTCGAAGGAGCTGCTGTTACGCATGAAATCAATGAAACGACCAGGAGTGGCAATCACGACATCCGGACGCTGTTTCAATGCGTTCTCCTGCTCACGAGCGTTCATACCACCGATGGCTTGGCCGAAAGTGATGTCGGTAAAGCTGGCCAGCTTAGTCGCAACGGTGTAACACTGCAGAGCCAGTTCACGGGTTGGCATGAGGATGGCCACGCGAGTCGTCGCGACCTTCTTCGGACGGTAGAGGAGACGCTCAAGGATGGGAATGATGAAGGCACCCGTTTTACCGGATCCGGTCTGGGCACCACCAACAACATCCTTACCAAGAAGCGCAACCGGAATTGTCTTGTGTTGAATAGGCGTTGGCGCAGCGAAGCCGACAGAAGAGAGACCCTTAATGATTGGCCGTGAGAGAGACATCTCTTGAAACGAGCCAACAACTTTGTGTGATGGATCCTTCTCGCCATCGAGGTTCGACTCCGGCGCAAAGAAGGCTCTCTGCCGCTCTTTTTCGACGGCATCCTCTTCTTCAGGTTCGGCTTCCGAGTCAGATGCTACGTCGTCTGGATGCGGCACATGCTCAGCGACTTCGTCATCCGAACCTTCCTCCTCGTCTTCCTCATCACCGCTCTCTCTGTCTGACCCATCCTGCCCATCTTCATCTTCCTCGTCTGACTCATTTTCTCCATCCATTTCGACGCCCATACCAAAAGCATCCTCTGCCAGCAACTCATCATCTCCCTCCTCTTCACCCAAGCCCTCGAACTCATCCTCCTCCACTTTATCCTCTGTAGAGCCATTAACAGACTTCTCAACACCGTCCTCCTCCGGCTTGAGTCTCCTTGCGATGATCTCGTCGATATCCACAGCCCTCTTAACGATCTTGCCTCCAGTCCCATTCGTCATCCAGCCGTCAAAGTCCTCCAACGCAGCGGTACCGTCTGCAAGTTGGAACTCAAAGTCCGGATCGATAGCGCCATCGTCTTGTCCGGCAGGCGCTTCATCCTCGTCCTCCTGCTCCTTCTGTCCCTTTCTCCTCTTCTTCGACTTCTTGCCGCCTTCCTCGCGCTTGCGCTTTTTCTCGTTCACGGCCGACTCTTCCTCTTCGACCTCCTCGTCCGGAAACCCCGCCTCGTCATCCGAGATTGTCAAGACGAAGTCATCGTGGGCCTTCTTCTTGCTTGCAGGAGCCATAATGAAGTCCTGAGATATGCGCGTGTAGTAAGGTCCTTGCTGATGGTTGCGGCCCAGAATTTCCAGCTCGGGAGTGATTTTCTGCCCCGCAATTCGGCAGGGACCGCAGGCGGTGAAGCACTGACCCCTGCCATCCCCAAACATGACGACCACCAGATACCACTACCACGAATACAGTCAGAACAGTACCCCTTACCGCTCTCTAATTACTCAATCCTGTTCAAAGTAGTACACCATCATCCACCATGTCTGCCGAATTAATAACTCTCGCCTCGCCTCCCCGCGACCTGAAAGCAATCCAAGCAATCGACAGCTCCCTCACCTTTCCCACCTTCACAGCCGACACGGCCTGGGCCATCGGCACCCTCCTGCGCGCGCGCCTCCTCGCCTTCACAAACCCAACCGTCGTCTCCATCTCGCTCGCCAACAGCAACCAGCTGCTCTTCTACACGACCACCAAATCCGGCACGACGCCCGACAACGACGCCTGGGTGTCGCGCAAGCGAAACACGGTGCTGCGGTTCGGAAACTCGACGTGGTTCATGCATAACAAGTTCGCGGGCGACGAGATGGCGTTTGCGGCGAAATATGGGCTGGGGCAGAGGGCGGGCGAGTATGCGATTCATGGCGGTGGGTTTCCGGTGAGGGTGAAGGGTGTGGAGGGCGTGGTCGCGGTGATTGTCGTCAGTGGGTTGAAGCAGGAGGAGGATCATCAGATTGTGGTGCAGACGGTGCAGGATTTTTTGGAGAGCACGGGGGTGGATTTGGCGGCGTTGGAGGCGGAGAAAAGGAAGGAGGATTGAGGAAGGGCATTGTTTGGGTTTAGCAACGGTTGCGACAAGAGCATGGACGGGATAGCAGTGCAGGTGTGGTATTGAGGTTGTCGTGGCGCATGTTGCGTCGCTTGCTCGATGTGAACTATGGAGCGGTGACAGTTGCCGGGTACGGCTCAGGAAGCTGTGCAGTCAATTACCGCTGAGAAGAGTTCCAGCGAACCCG
The DNA here is from genome assembly GCA_027923365.1 of Zalaria sp. Him3. Taxonomy (NCBI): domain Eukaryota; kingdom Fungi; phylum Ascomycota; class Dothideomycetes; order Dothideales; family Zalariaceae; genus Zalaria; species Zalaria sp. Him3. Next base: position 105,905 of record BPUN01000007.1, read on the forward strand.
TGATAGAGCGGCTCAATCGAAGTTCAGATCGCACAGGCCAATCTAAACTACCTTTTCTGAGAGTTCCTCTGCATATCACTCTCAGCATCCGTCGACGTACCCGTCCTTCCTTTCCACTCCGTCTTCAGCCATTGCAACACCTGATCCGCACTCTTGTCCGGTGGAAACACAGGATACCAGACCTTCTCAATCTTACCATCCACAACCGCAAGTGTAACCCTCTTCAGCACCTTCTTCCCCTCCCACTCAAAAGTCGGCAACCCCAGTCCTTCTTGCAGCTCCAGCGCCTCGTCGCTCAACAACTGATACGGCAAATGCAGCCTCTCCTTCGCTTCCCGCTGGTACTCGGTATTCTGCGTGCTGACACCGAAGATGTAGCTCACGCCCAGCTCGAGCAACTCGTCCGCAGCGTCGCGGAAACTGCATGCCTGAGGCGTGCAACCGCGAGCGCCGGGGATCGCGTTCCAGTTGTCTGGTACAGTCTCGCCTGGGGCGCCGGTGCGCGGGTAGCAGAAGAAGATCACGAGGCCGGACAGGGTGGAGATTGCGGTGCTGCTTCCGGACGTCGAGGATAGGGAGATGGGAGGGAGGCTTTTGCCCGGTAGATGGGAACATGCGCCGTCATCTTCGGGGACTGGAAGGTCGGAGGGGAATGTGGTGTGTTCTATGTTTGTTGCGTCAGTTTTCAGTGCTTGGGTGCTGGATAGGGAGAAGCTTGGACGAACGGGCCATTCTGGGCTTTGAGACGCAATTGATGGCCAATTGAAGCTGTGAGTAGTAAGGGTTTAGATCGGATTAACCTTATACACTCTTCTCACAGCTCCAGCGAATACAGTATATATAGTGGGCAAGTTTGTTTCTGACTCATTTGTTTAGATGTACAGCCCATGTTGCAAGTAGCCGTTCATAGGGCGCGGGGGTCTCGTCCGTGCTATCGATTCGTACCCGTCCGGCAGCCGGCAGTCGGGAACAGCGAGGGGGATCGGGAGACGGGAGAGGTCAGCAGTGACGTCGACCAGGATCACATCAGCCAATCGTCCCCACTCGGAGGGTCATTAATCATCGATCTACGGCAGCAGGTACTTTCCGGTTACATAGTAAACAGCTCCCACAGTACATCCATCCCACCTTCTCCCTCCATTAGTCTCTGTTCTGCTTGTACAGTACATGACCAGCTAATGCTCCCTCTACCATCACTCTTTCTCCGCCAAACGCTCACATCTGCTTCGAGACTACAACTACAACTACGAACCAAAGCAGCATTCAGCACCGGCATCCGCAGAATGGCGACGGAATTCAAGCTCAAGGGTTTGAGCAGTATCGAGCTGAAGAACGGCCAAAAGCAGGAATGCGAGGTCGAAGGCATTGAGGGCGGCAAGGTCCTTCTCTTGAAGGTCAAGGACCAGATCCATGCTATGAATGCCAACTGCACCCACTACGGAGCCCCACTCGTAAAAGGCGTTGTCACAGGAGATGGTAGACTTACCTGCCCATGGCACGGAGGTATGTACTTTCCGGCAAACAGGTAGCACTATTGTGGCTGATCAGTCCATAGCATGCTTCAGCATTGCAACTGGTGACGTCGAAGACGCACCCGCCCTGGACCCTCTGCATAAGTTCGCAGTCGAGGAGAGAGATGGTGCGGTATACATCAAGGCTCAGCAAGAACAGATCAAGCAGAACAAGCGTCCTCTCAGCATCAAGGTCGCGGCCAAGGGCACCGACCGTGTCCTCATCATCGGCAGCGGCAGTGGCGCTCTTGGTGCCATCGAGGGATTGCGAGGCGGCGGCTTCACCGGTCCAATCACCTGCATTTCCCGTGAAGGCATGCAGCCAATCGACCGGACGAAGCTGTCTAAAGCTCTCCTTACTGAGCAAGACAAGTTGGTGTGGAGACCGATGGACTTCTACAAGGAGGGTGACGTTGAGTTCGTATGGAGCAACGTGACAGGCGTCGACTTTGGTAGCAGAAAAGTCACTACTGAAGATGGCAAGGAGTACAACTACAGCAAGTTGGTAATGGCATCTGGCGGTACTCCCAAGTGGCTGCCAATGGATGGCCTCAAGGGTGATCTGGGCAACGTTTTCGTGCTCCGGTCGTTGGTCCACGCCAAGTCCATCATGGAGGCTGCGGGCAGCGATGGCGGCAAGAAGGTCGTCGTTGTTGGCTCCTCCTTCATTGGAATGGAAGTTGCCAACTGTCTGGCTGGTAAGGGACATGAGGTCCACGTTATCGGCATGGAGAAGCAGCCGATGGACAGAGTCATGGGCGAGAAGGTCGGCGCCATCTTCAAGGCTCTGCTGGAGAAGAACGGCGTCAAGTTCTATATGGAATCCGGTGTCGAGAAGGCCACACCCTCCAAGTCAGACAGCTCCAAGGTCGGCGCAGTCCACCTCAAAGGCGGTCAAGTCCTCGAAGCCGACCTCGTTATCGAGGGCGTCGGTATCCGCCCATCGACCGACTACTTGCAGGATGCCAAGGAGATCAAACTCCTCGACGACGGCTCCGTCCGCGTAAACGAGGCCTTCGAAGTCGAGGGCCTCAAGAACGTCTACGCCATCGGCGACATCGCAACCTACCCGTACCACGGCCCTGGCGGCAACGGCAGCCCGATCCGGATCGAGCACTGGGACGTAGCGCAAAACGCCGGCCGCAGCGTGGCGGCCAAGATCAATAACCCGTCCGCGCCGCCCAAGCCCTTCATCCCCGTCTTCTGGTCCGCGCTGGGCGCCCAGCTGCGCTACTGCGGCAACACTGTTGGCGGGTACGACGACGTGATCGTGCAGGGCGAGACGGACGCGGAGAAGGGGCCGAGTTTTGTGGCGTATTATACTAAGGGCGAGGAGGTGTTGGCGGTCGCGAGTATGATGAAGGATCCGTATATGACGCAGAGTGCGGAGCTCATGCGTAGGGGCAAGATGCCGAAGAAGAGTGAGATTCAGAAGGGTGTGGATGTGCTGGAGATTAGTGTGCCGGCTGAGGTTAAGATGTAGATGATGTTGGCCTGATTGAGTCGAGGGTGCAGAGTATAGGCATTTATGATAGCTGGGTTACGAATTTGATGGCAATGGAATGAATTCAGTGGCTACATGTATATTAATGACCGATGCTGGGTTTACGGTGTAGATGATACCAGCTTGACTGGGGTCTGGAGTAGAGCTGTCGTGGCTTTAATTTCGATGGCGCAGAGATGGAATTCCAGGGATATATTTTCAGTCCTTCGTCCTATCTGACATGAGAAGGACTGGTGGCGCAACGGTAGCGCGTCGGATTCCAGAGATGGAATCACCCGAAGGTTGCTGGTTCAAATCCGGTCCGGTTCAAGATCATATCTTTTTGCACTTCTTGCTCGTTCGCGGATGATCCTTCGTAAGTACCGACATGCATCACGCACCGTCCACGGATATATCACACACTTTTCACATTTTGACAAACAGAACCGACAGACGTGCGTTGTTTCCCTAGTGATACTCAACGTCTCTCAATTTTAAGAATTCATATATCGTTACAGCACCGCAGACAGTCTCAACAGGCCAAGGCAAGCCAAGATCGGTTTCTTCAATAATAAGGTAGGTAGTTGCTTCATCTGGCAAAGATTTCATAGCCCATATCCTTCCAACCCTTCCCCCAAACAAATCCACCAAGAGCACAAGAAAAGCCCACACAATGCCTATCTCCATCCATCGTTTTACCCAATCCCACCCTTCTCCCAAACCGAAAAGAAAAACGCCTTCCCTGCTAAGTTAAGTTGCCTTCCCTATCATGTCACATATCGCCAACGAAAATCCCATCCCACCACCATAGCCAAAAACCCCACCCAATCCCCTCTACGTCCCCTCATAAGGCCGCAGCCCAAATCCACTCTTCTCAGACCCTCCCATGCCCAGCCCGCCCTCAGGATCCCTGAACGGATCCTCAACCGACGGCCTATCGAGCACGTGCGCGCTCGCGATACTCAGCCGCGCCGGCCGTGCAGATCGCACGCTCGCGTTGCTGGAGTACAGGGTCGAGGTGAAACTGCGATTCGAAGGCGTCCTGCGCGTCGCTGGTTGTGCTCCTTCGCCATATCTCATCCCGTCCGAGACCATTGCATCTTCTCCGTCTACGTCTTCTCCCTCCGGATCCGCAAAGGGCGAAATGTCGAAACTGCCCGTGCTCGCGCTCGGATTCATCACCATCAACATGCTGACCCTCCTCTCCCCATCGCCAGGCAACGTCTCCCTGCTCCCCTGCCTGGCCACCGCGGCCGGTAACGCGACACTCCTGGGCCGGTACGGGGGCGGCGGCTCCTCGCCGCTGGCGCGGGGATAGGCGTACAGGTTTGTCTGACTGACGTGCGAGCGCTCGGAGACGGCGTCGGTGTCCAGACCGGTGAAATAGGTCGGGTTGCGCAGCGCTGTTATCTCCGGGATCGCAGCGCCAGCAGCAGCAGCGACACCAGCACCACGACCACCAAGCCCGCTGGCAATGCCATTTCCGTTTCCGCCATCTTGGACCATGCTCAGCCGGTTCGAACTCACCCTGACCGCGATCGGGCTCGCGGCCATGGAACTCTTACCCTGGCTTAAGCGGTGCGGGAACAGCTTCTCCTTGACCTCGGTGATCGGGTGGAAGGGCTGGTCACGGGCGCGGCGTTTCTTGCGCAGCAGGAGGAAGGCGAGGAGGAGGCAGAGGAGCGCGAGGAAGACGACTAAAGGGAGCAGGATCGCTGCTACGAGCGCGCCGTGCGAGAGGCCGTGGAAATGCGGCGGTGGGCCGAAGTCGGGGTACGGTCCGTTGGGCGCTGAGCCGGAGCCGCTGTTGGGTGGTGGAGGGTGGGTTGGCCGTGGTAGGGCGGTCCAGGCGGGCTCGAGCGTGCCGGTTATGGGTTGGGTAGTCTGGAGGGCGGCGAGACTGAGGGAGGCGGGTGTGTTGAGGGTTTCGTAGGCGGCGGAGGTCGCTGTGGTTTGTCCGTCGAGTGAGTCTGAGGAATGCATGCTTGCGTTTGAGGGCGTGGGTGTGGTGGAAGTGTCGCTGCCAGCTGATGATACTATAACAGACTCGGCAGAGTCTCCGGTGACTGTGGCGCCGCTGTATCCTGATATGGAGGATGATGGGGTGGCCGCATTCCCCAGCGAAATGCTAGTCGTCAAGGTTGTGGGACTGTCGAGGGCAATGGAAGTCGATGTGGAATCGCCAGAAGCAGCAGCAGCGACAGCCTGTGTAGTGCCACTGCTGGATGGAGTTGCTGCTGCATCGCCATCAGCGTCAGAAACACTGGTCGCCGAAGCTGAAACATCATCCGGGTCATCGCTACTCGTCGGGCTTGCTACCGGAGGCGGAGGAGGCTGCTGGTGTTGGGCGATCCAGCTGGAGATCTGGGCGGGCGAGGGACCATTGTTGGGGTTTTGAGGACTGTCATGGTCGTCGTCTCTCTTGTCCATCATCTCAGACAACTACCTCTATATCCTTCTGCTTCTGGCTTGCGTACGTGTTCGACGACGCGGACAACGACGTGGACAGGAAGAAGTCGGTCGGTCGGTCTGCGATACGGAAGCTGGTGTGAGCTAAACTGGCGTTGCAGGCTTGTAGGGTAGGTGGTGCAGGAATGCGGGCTGCGGTACATACATGATGCGTTCATTGGTGCTGCATGCACGCCGTTGACCTGTGTACTCCATAGGTACCTAGGTAGTGTGTGCACTGTGCAGGCATGGCCGCATGGGACAGGGAGCGGACGTTCCAAGACGGTGCGGGGTTCCGAAGAAGAAGGCGCGAGTTACAGGCGTGCCTTCCGTGGGTTATTCTGAGACCCTAGCATGCATGAGGCTTAGAGCCAAGCACCTAGCCTGCTTCATCCCCAAAGCATGAGCCAGCATGAGCCAGCATGAGCCAGCAGTGTTTCGTCTATTGACTCTATTCGCCCACGGTCTCGTATATATGCTGTTGAGATGCCGCGGCTGCATGCTACATACAGTAGGTATGTACAGTACGTACAGTACCTATATCTTGCATATCGTTAGTTGACTGACCACTTGCTGCACACGGATGATGAAATTCGCCCCCCATACCTGCTTCAACCTTCCTCCCCAGCGATACTGCACCGTACATATAGGTACGCTAAGGGCTGCATTCCGGAAGGATGGTAAGGTAGGTAGGACCTCCAAACACTCCTCCCAGCCTCCCGTAAGCTTCGCCATACAAAGCCCACATCCCGACTTGCCACAGGCCCGCATTGCACCTCCTCTTCCTGTGATACAGTTCGTATCGACTGCGGCTCCGAGGCCTTACGGCTAAGATCTGCGACCACATGTGATAATCGTGCAAGCTGCATGTGGTGTTTGCTCGCAACGAGTGCGTCTGTTATAATCGACGGGGCGGAAAGACATGGAAGGCGGAGCGGGAGCGGGATTGGGCATTTTTTGCCACCACCACACGGCTCGGAACAGATCCATGTCAGCCAATCCCCGACCCAGAACGGTTGCAATAAGGCATGTGTTTCTTATGCAGAGTGGTGTCATTGTGAGAGGCCCATAACTTATGTCATGGACGAATTGCGATTGGAGCACAGAGTTTGGGATAGGCTGAGAGACCGAAGCTGGGCGTTCATGCTCATGCAGTAAGTTGCATGGACATCATCGCCTGCGTCTTCCCTAACCCGAGTGCCACGAGCCTGGCGTCAGCACATTGAATAGATGGGATGGCACCGAGTAGAAACGATGTCACATACGGTAAGCTCTGAAGTACTGTATTTGATGAGCTTGTTATTATTACTACATTAAGCCAAAAACCAGGTAATCAAAAGGCCGGTGGGGTATCAAATATCAACGCTATCCAGATCCGCGGCTCCGCTCCGCTCCGCTCTTGTACTGTTGCAAGTCCCGGTCCTAATCCATCGCACTGTTCATCCAATCATAGTATCATAGAACCCATTAATAAAACTGAGAGGCCCATCCACCTCTCTCATTTGCAGCCTCCCCTCCCCTTCTCTTCCTACTCTACTCCATCAAGCTCTCCCTCAACCCCTCCTCATCTAACGTCTTCAACACCGGCGTCCTCGAAAGCACCGGCTCAGAGAAAACCCCCAAGATCGGGCCGGACTGATTAATCCCCGGCGGCCGCAACCTCGGCCTCTCTTTGCTTTCCACCTTCACCTTTGCCTGTGGTGGCGGTGGCAGTGGCGGCGCTGCTTTCTTCGCCTCTTCGCTGTCCTTGGGCTTAGCCGCTTCGCTCGTGTCGCCGCCCGGTGACGTGGGCGTAGCACCTCCCCAGCGTCCCCAGACCCAACCTCCGACCTTCCTGCCGAAGCCCTCTCGGACCGGCGTGGGTGGTGCTCGCTGGTCTGCTGCCATGCCGCTCAGTAAGCTGCGACTGCGGTCTGAGCCGCCACGTTGGAGGAGCGCAGGCCGAGCGGCGTGTGCGACGGTCGCACTGACGGTCGGTTGGGAAGAGAGGGCGGAGGTGAGGAGTTGCGCTGGCCGCGATTGGAGCGTGTGGATGTCCATGCCGGACACAGAGAGGAGCGATTCGTGACTTGCTGTGCGGCGAAGTGGTTGGCGGGCGTAGATGTTGTGGGCGTTTTGCAGCGGGAGGTTCGTGTCGTCGATGAAGGTTTTGCGCAGATCGTGTGTGCTTTGATCAGGTGATTCGAGATCCTGAGGTGTTTCTTCGGGTATGGCGTGGTGTGCGACCGCGAGCATTGGTTTGTCGTTCGGAAGCGAACGATCGGCCTCGCTGCTTTCGCCGTTCTCAGACGGCGGGTCGAGCGGCGTAAGTTCGTACTGGCTAAAGAATGAAGGAGTTGTCGAGTTGCGGTAAGGGTTTCGTTTCGCTTGTACAGCCGACCACATGGGCGACTCCGGGAAGTCGCTGTCGGGTGTGGTAGGTCGTGACGAGTTAGCATCCACATCGCTGAAGCCTCGGTCAAACACCGACGGCTGGTATGACTGCGGCGAGCTGGGTATCGACGATATAGTCCGCTCTGACTGCATGGACCATCGTGGATGCCTTGTTGGTGGTATGGTGGCTTGTGTCTGAGACAGGATAGTGGCAGCTGAAGAAGGTGTTTGTGGTATGCCTGAGATTGATGATCGCTGTGGTGTCCGCGCGCCAGAAGGTGGCGTGAAGTGACCTGCGGTGAGAGAGTGCCGCTTCTTCTTTGGCCTGCGTAATGGCTGGCTTGAGACTCGCAGATGTCCTGGCCCTGCAGGCGGCGCGTGGAAGTGGTGATGGACATGCAGCTCGGAAGAGTTGGCTCGCGACAGCTCTTGGCCGAGGTTGTTTCGCTTGTCGTTAGCAATGGGATTGTCTGCAATCTCTTCGCGCGGGCTGCCCCGTGGACTGAGTTGCGCAATCTGTTGCCTTAGCTTCTCCACCTCGTCATTTGAATTTGCTAGCATTTCCCGGAGCTCGACAATGCCCACCTGCAGGTTCGCGTTGTCCTGTAGTATGTCTTTGACGAAATGCGATACAACATTCGTTCCGTGACCAGTAGTCTTTGCCGCTGCAGATCCCTTAAGTCTTCCAGCAGCGGTATCCAACTCTTTCTCCACTGCTCTCCTGCGTTCGTACCGGCCCATAACCTCGACGTGACGTTCCTTCTCCTCCCTTGCCTCGCGTTCGATCTTCTCCAACTGGTCCTCCAACTCGGACAGCGTCCTCTCCGCATTACGCCATCTCAATGTTGCAACCTTTTCCTCTTCTGTCTTCTGAGACAGGCTCTCATGTAAGGCTGCTTGATCCCTTTCGTACTGTTCCAGCTCCCTCTCTAACCTCTCTGTCCTCGAACTCAACAGCGCCAACCTCTGTAACTCATCCTGTGTTGAATGGAGCGTAGACGTTAAGCTTTGGATGTGTGTATCTGATTCGGCGACGGCGTTGTTCGTTGACTCCAGTTGGTCGAGTAGGTTGCGGTTCTCTTCGATCACCACCGCATTGGTCTTCTCCAACTCCTGCTTGTCCGACGACAGCCTCGCAATCTCCGCAGTCATTGTCTCCCGTTCCTTCTCCGCATCCGCAACGTACGTTTCGTGACGTACCAACAGCGCCTGAAGAGCCCAAGTCAGCGAGTTATCCATGGCGTCTCTTTGCGGTCGCGCATTCGCCATGAAGCCTCAGGTCAGGACTGAAACATATCGCGGAACGATAAGGTTCAAGGTTGCTTTTGTGTTTTGGTCCCCGAAATTGCTCGTGATCTCCCAGTAAGAGGATTTGCGCCACTACTGGTATAGGGAAATTGGACCTTCAACGGCCATACAACACGACGAATCCCATGACGCGTGTTACAATAGATGAAAAGCATACTTACACTACCGAGTCGACCTGCGTCACGCAGCGTTTCGTGCAGCGTCTCAATCTCGCGTGTGGTGTCGCGCAGGAATGCGCAGTCGAGGTTCCCACAGCAGCAGAGATGCATGGTGGAGGAATGCAGCAGCGGCAGCGAGTCGTCGCTTTGTTCCTCCAAAGCCGCCGTAAACGGTAGCGGACCGTTGGATCCCATTATCACCACCTATCAGTGCGCGTGATTATGTGAAATGAAAGAGAAAAGGACATTATGAGAACGAAAGAATAGAGGTTCAACAGGCGTGTAGGGATCGCGAAGAACGAAGCATGACGAGTTGCTGAAACAGGTGTTGTACCTTTGTAGCACAGCAAGGGATCGACAGGCCACCAGCCACCGGCGTCGGCGGAAGAATCCGTAGTATTGAATTCAGATTCACCTCTGGCCACATGACTCGCTTCCCTCCATCTCCTCTTCCAAACGCTCCATACCAATTAAAGCAGCAATTCACCGATTTGAGCGAAGGAAGTAACGGTTGTCTTACTTTTCCATATCTATCAGTGCGAATCGATAAGCAATCGGTTATTCTTCAAACTGTCGCGAAAAGGGGATCCAGAGCCATGAACGAGGAGGGTGGTACGCGGTAAGGTTGTCAAATAATCCCACCTCCGCGGTTTCATTTCGTATCATGAGTCAAGTGAGAGCATCTCATTATGAGTCCAGCGGATTCTGCAAGTCAGAGCCTGCTATAGGCTCCCAGCTGGCGCGTATAGTCCTTGACTCCTCCTTGCCGGCTACCAGGAATGCGACGTCGACCGAGACCACTTTTATAAGAAACGGATCCTAAGCACATGAACCTACCAACAACTACCTACCGAGTTATGACACGTGCAGCATTGCGGCTCTTGTCTACCACCTCTTATCTGTACCTGTATGCACACCCACAAGGCTGAATTTACCGGCTATCACGGAACCGCAAGGCTGAAGTATCCATGTGTGTTCGTCGTGTTCTGGACACTGCTGTCTTGAGGTAGACTATATTATCTCAGGCGACTGTTGCGGGATCACCTGCCGGTCTCACTCTTTAAATGACACGACCTATGGTCGACACGCAAGGCTGATACGTAATGGCATGATTCCTTTCCAGTAAGATGTCATACATCGGTATCAATCTCGCCTTTGGGATTCGCTCAACGTGTACCACGAAGGCTACCCACTTCATTAGGCATGAACGCTTTGGTGACCAGGCTCTCACTGTTCGGCCCCAGAGAGGTCGAATATTGGATGCCGCCCACACCTTTTGAAAGGCAACTAAGGTGGCCTGCATTTCTGTTCCTATATTTGGCTGGCCTTACCATGAATCTCAGAATCTGTCTGGTTAACATACAAGGCTGTAGAGGCTACTGCACGTACGCATATGCATGCACATGTGGTATACGTCGATCGTCCAATCAAAGCACTTACCTTCAGCCACCGGCTGCGAAAGCCACCACTGTCGCGATGGCTATGCAGTCAAGAAGGCACGCAGCCTGATGTTCTAATAGTAGCACTCCAAGGGGCTATATCTTGTCTCTCATCGTCTTGCCTCGTCCTATGCTCGTATGAACTGCATCTCATTCTGATACACAAGCCTCCACGGCGTGCAAGCTCGCTCACAGATATCAACTTCCTCTTCTGGTGGTATAAGCATCTCAGGCTACACAGAATGACAGCCACAAAGCTGTCCGAAATGGCACCTTGTCACACAATCCATTGGAAAGCGCCAGCGATGATGGTGGGCCCATTAATAATTGCAGTACTATTCGCAGTTGGACACCACCGTTTTTACGCTAGCGCAAACAACCATCCTGTGTCAGACTGGAAAATTACGACGACCATACTCAAGGCCACGCACACTATTACATCCCAGACCGTCCATACCGCAGCTGGCACAACTCTAGCTTTCCTGTTCAAGGCTGCACTGGCCCTGTCTCTCACCGCTTCCTACGCCCAGGTCTTCTGGAGAACTGCCAAACGAAAGAGACACACGATATCCAGTATCGATACACTGTACGATGGACTTACCAACGTCTACGCGTTCTTTGAAATGCGAGTCTGGTGGAAGCATCCTCTTCTGTTCTTGCTATGTACCACAGCTTGGTAGGTTAGGACATTTTGCTGAACAGCGAAAACGTACAAACCTTCACGCACTGACACGATTCATAACGCAGGCTTATTCCGACCGCATCAGTTATTACTCCCGCCACTCTCACTGTGAGACTTGACCAACAGAACACCCCACTAGGCGAGATGTTTGTTCCAAGCATCAACTTCACCAATCCTGAATTTTATCTCACCTCAACTGGCCTCGATATCTCGAGAAATGAGACATTGGTTTACGACGGCCCCGCGCCAGAGATCAGAAAAGTTGCAGCTGCTGCCGCTGCATTGGGCTCTATTCTCCCTATCCAAGCACCTGCCACAAACTCTTCTTGGAATATGGCTTTCCCTGGTCCTGCATTGACGTGTAACGTTCTTGATGCGTCCAATGGTGATCGGGAAGATATCATTACGAGCGTCCAAGCACAAAGCAACATGACGTGCTCTGTGTCGAAAAGCCTGGTTGCTTATGGTTTCCTCTCCTGGATGCCGCAGACTCAAAATAACAACGACCCTTGTCCCTTCACGTCCCCTCGAAAAGATCCAGTTTCTGGTATCTATTCCATGCCATTCTCCGGAGACACACTATCCGCCTCAGATGTGGATGGAGCAGCTTGGAAGAATCCATTGACGCTTTTCGTCGCCGCGTTTCCCACTCAGATGATCTCATACGATTACAACACTTGTGCTGGCCCGACTAAAGACTCAATCATTGTTCAATGCCAACTTTACAATGCCACCTACAATGCCCATTTCAACAATACCAGCGGGATTCAAAATGTAACACTGACAGCCGTTACCCCGGGAGATCCTATCGTCCCCGTGCGCGATACTGGGGATATGACTAGCACAAACAGTACAGTCGCTCAAACGATGGCATACCAATCAGTAGCAGAAGCCTTTGAAGAACTACTCTTCGGTACGATAGGGGCCGAACTATCCGACAATGACGAAACCACCTATGGTCCTACCTTGCAGAACACGACGGTAATGTCAACCATACTCGCCCGCACCAGGGACCTCGCCTTTCTGGGTAACCAGATCGCCAATCTCAGCGGTGCCGCCAAGACAACAGCATCCTCGCGCCAGCCAGTACTGTACGACATCCCACTCGCAGCAGCTCTAGAAGAGCTATTCCAAAACATCACCATCAGTCTAATGAGCAAAGACGCACTAGAGTAAGTCTCTTGCCTCCCTTCCACCCACAAGCCCTCCACTAACAACCGACCCCAGAACCCCGTCCACCACCCTCAGCCCCGTGTACGCTCTCCAGTACACAAACCTGTACGCCTACTCGTCCGGCACCCTCTGGCTCGCGTACGGTCTAGCCCTCCTCTTCGCCACTATCGGCGTCCTGATCGGCGTCCTCGCCATGCTATCCAACCGCGCCTCCTACACCAACAGATTCAGCACCGTGCTCAGGACCACCAGAGACGCCACGCTCAGCGTTGAGCCGCATCGATGTGACGAAGGTGGCATCGATCCGCTGCCGGAGTACTTTGCGGATGCGGATATCACGTTTGAGATGGGAATGAAGCGGCTGGGGGCGAGGGATAGTGAGATGACGCTGGCAGAGACGGTTGGGACTGCGACTGGGGAGAGAACCCCAGACATAAGGCGGTCGGTGGATGAGGAACTGAGGGGTGAGCTACTTCAGGAAGGCGAGGAGCTGAGAGACATGAGAATGTAAGACAACGGTCAATTCCGAGATTCGAGCCGAGTCGATAGATAGTTTTAATATGTACCTATACCCTTTCATCGCACGTCAATTTTTATCTGAGTATACATGTACACATACACGATCATCCCTCATGCAACACCTTCACCCTGTTCTACAAGATTCATGAGTCCATTATGGGTTGGTTTATTCGAGACGGCAAACATGATCACGTCCGCTGACATAGTGAATGGTTTGTCAGTACGGCAGACTTCCATGCTGTAGATTCCTTTGAAGATGCAGTTGATCGAGTGACGAAGAAGGCCATGAGAAGTTTGGATCTCCGTGTCATGGATTTCAGCACCAACCTGCGAAAGTAGATAGCCTATGTTTTCGAATTGTTAGAGCGTCTGCCAACCTCCAGTAGCTACCTTATTGTTAGAGGGGCAAAAATGCCTGGGTCGTGCCCCTGATATTGCGCGTCGGAGACCGCTTTAGGTTCGCATCCGAAGCTTAAAATGGAAGTTACTTTACAGTATAGGGCTGGGCTTGTTCTCATCCGCAAATAGAAACTGACCTGCCGCCGTGACGCCCGCACCAGTAAACCATGTACCGTGTCGATACGAGGTCTTGACCGAACCAAAAGACAGACCCTCCAAACTTCTTTAGCATTTCGAAAATTATGCATACATCGGTATAGCGAATTCCCGGACTTCAACAAGTGGAGGTCATCCAACCCGACACAAAGCCAAGTGCATTCAGGGTTCAAACGGGCGCGGGAGAGCCACTTCAGTACAACGCGGCCATTCGTATCCCACTAAGAAGCCCCTGCCTTGGCCCTCCAACCACACCTCATTGCAACCATTTTCGAAAATCCACTCATTTCCTTCAGGAACGACACTCGCTTTTTGATTCTGTCTAGTCTGTGACAGACTCGGCTTCTGGTTCTTTTCCGCACCGTAGCAGGGAACGCCGCTCCTTGGAGGACATTGCGCGGAAGAGTTACGTTGTCTGAGACGGGAACAACAAAGGAGGACAGCAGGGCGACGGTGACTGCGCGCAAGAGCTGGGACACAACATTTTTATAATACTGCTGATCGAATATGGTCCTTGAAGACAAGTAAGGAAGATCTTCGGCCCTTCTCTCTTGCTCGACCGACAAAGAGACGGGTCTTGCGCGTAGGACGTTCTTAACTAACGCGCAATCGCAGGTATATCGGACTGGCGCTGGCCGTCACGTCTACTCTTGCTATCGGTACGCCTCGACTTATCCTTTTCAAGCGCTGAGATATCCGCGCAATCTTCCATACGGACCTCCAATCCATCCTTTAGACGGCCAGCTAAGCAGCCACAATAGGAACGAGTTTCGTCATCACAAAGAAAGGTCTACTAGACGCACAAGAACGACATGGATTCGAAGGCGAAGGTTTCACATACCTCAAGAGCCCGATATGGTGGGGTGGTATCATAACGAGTAGGTCAAGAGGATGCACATACCCAGAGATTGGGTGCCATGGCAAGGATAATAACGGCTAATGCGGTCACAGTGGTCATTGGCGAGGTCGCAAATTTCGCCGCATATGCATTTGCGCCTGCGATATTGGTGACACCACTTGGAGCGCTAAGTGTATTGATTGGGTGCGTAGACTGTTCCGAACAGACAAGTAGGAAACCGACAAGCTGACCGGCCAACATAGTGCGGTACTGGGGTCATATTTTCTGGGCGAGAACCTAGGGACACTCGGCAAACTGGGTTGCGCAATCTGCTTGATCGGATCTGTAGTCATTGTGCTACATGCGCCGCCGGACAAGGATGTCAAGACCATTGACGAGATCCTGAATTATGCGATTCAGCCAGGTGCGTTGCAGTCCCTCACCCCTCTGCCAACATTGCTAACAAAGCAACCGGTCAGGTTTCCTCTTCTACGTCCTCTTCGTCGGCGTCTTCGCAGCCATCATGATCTACCGCGTCGCGCCCCGCTACGGACGCAAGAACCCGCTCATCTACCTCAGCATCTGCAGCACCGTCGGCTCCGTCTCCATCATGGCGATCAAGGGCTTCGGTATCGCGCTCAAGCTCACCCTCGGCGGCAACAACCAGTTCTCGCATCCGTCGACCTACGTCTTTGCCATTGTTACAATCGTCTGTATCTTGACACAGATGAACTACTTCAACAAAGCGCTGAGCCAATTCAGCACGAACATGTACGTCTCCTTTCCCCCCAACCCCCCCATCCTCCGGCTAACCACCCCCAGCGTAAACCCCCTCTACTACGTAACCTTCACGACCTTCACCCTCCTCGCCTCCTTCATCCTCTTCCGCGGCTTCAACACCACCGACCCCATCAACACCATCAGTCTCCTCTGCGGCTTCCTGATCATCTTCACCGGCGTCTACCTCCTCAACCTGTCCCGCGAGGACCCCGAGGGCCGCTCCCACATGCTGCTCGCCGACGCCGACGGCATCCCCACCGACGCCATGGCCGCCCCGCTCACCCGCCGCTCCATGCAGGCTCGTCGCTCCTTCGACTCGCACCATAGTCGCCAGGGGAGTCTGAATATGCACAATTTCGCCCATGGCAGGAGGAGTAGTGAGGCGTCGCGCGACGGGAAAGCGAAGGCGCCTGGGGGAAAGTATGCGGCCGACCGCGAGGGCTTGATGCACAGTTATGATCTCGAGCAAGGCGGGCAGGGAAACGTGCATGCGCATGACGAGTTCGGCCTTGCGGATTTGGCCGAGGATAGTGAGGAGGAGGTTAGTAGTGGCGGCAGTGGGAATAAGAGGACGAGTTTTGGCGAGGGGAGAGCGAAGGCTTTTCGGGCTTGAGACTGAGGCCTAAGTGGTGTGAGTGAGGGGTGCGATTGAGACATGGAGAGGGCGGGCGTGGCCGGTCCGTTTGAAGGCACTACACGTGTGGAGCTAAGCCGCGCAATGTCCATCTAAGAGGTCCAAGGTCGGCGTCTAAGGGTGGGATGGGGTTCTTGGGATGTGTTTCTGGTATAGAGGGCGTGAGGCATCAACTTCCGGAGTTGCATGGCATGGCATGGCGCGGCGCGGAACGGAACAGGCAAATGACATTGGCTTCGGCAAATCGGGGGATGCATATCTGTGTACCTTACCTTAGGGATGGATATATCTATCCTTGTTGGCCATTCTACAATTGTATGGGGATCGAAAACCCGTTGCACATCATGTCGCGAAATGTACAGTGTGGATTTGGGACTCGAAGGCTGCAAGTTGTCATGCAACAGTTCTCATTGCCATGTTTCATTGACGCCAAATATGCCAACAGAACGGTCGCCGCTCCTGCGCGATGCCAGAAGGCTTCTTTTGGCGCGGTCCAGCTGCTATGTATGGAACCCAACCGCTAGCAACCCGTTTCGATGGCGTCGCATGAATAGCCAAAATGGCCAAATTGAGCGCTTCCTGCAGCAATATCACCCTCTTCTGATGGCCTGAGGCGGGTCCCATGGCATATACCGAACGTGTGACAGATATGGTTCCGCTCTCTCCCCGGTGATCGGTGCGGTGGATGGCTTTCCGGGTTTGGGCTTTTCCAGGATCCCTTGTTGAGTTGCACGCCCGTAGTGTAGAAGGATGGCCAGAATCTCAACCCTTATTGATTCCTCTCGGCGTCTGGGCAGCCGAAACCCATACATCTCAAGAACCCGGCTCTTTATGGGTAGTTCATCGCCCATTACTGCCCACATACCCATCACGCAGTCGCGCAAACAAATCGCGGGTAATGTAAAGCACCTAATAAGGCCTCCCCCTCCCCCTTCCCCTCCCACCAAACCCACCCCCCATCCCCTCAGGCACCCTCTCGCCCCGTCTCCAGTCCCCACTAGGCACAGCCGCGCCCCCAAACCCTCTTTCCCTATCCTGCGCAAACCCACCTCCACCATAGCCCCCATATCCGCCTCTCCCGCCCCTGCCACCTCTGAACTCTCTGGGGCCGCCGAATCCGTTTTCGCGCCCCCTGCCTCCTCCAGGCCTGCCGGTGCCGCGATCGGGCACGGGCAGCGGCGCGACGCGCCCGTCTGGCAGCGGAGGGAAGATGGCGCAGGAGATGTAGTCGCCGATGACGAAGCGGGCGTCGGCGAGGGTTTTGTTCGCGTCGCCAGTTAGCGGGCCCAAGCCCGCCGGATCCTCCTCATTGCCCTCGTCGTCCCCGTCCCTGCCTTCCTCACCGCCACCGCCAGCGTTCTGCCCAACAACTACACTGCCCAACTCCTTACTCAACCACCTCCCTTGCCCTTCCCCTGAGTTCGCCTGGCCCACACTCCGCGTATCCGGGAACACAAGGCGATACCCAATGCGGGTCCCCACCGCCGGGCTCGGCAGGAGCTGCGGCAGCGCAGAGGTGACGAGCGAGGTCAGCTCGGCGAGCGTGCACGTCGGCCAGGTGTAGATCTGCATGCTCGCGTTCTGGAGCTGCGGCGGCGGCGGCACGGTGTGGAACTCTGCGGGCGAGTGGAAGGAGGATTGGCGGTAGTAGAGGCGCAGGAGGAAGGGCGTTGTGGTTGTGCGGTCGATTTTTTCGGAGGGGAGCGGTTGGAGTGCCATTTTCGGATGGTGTGGATGTGGATTGGTGAGATGCTGCTTAAGCTGGATGCGCGCGTAAGATGCCTAGATATCGGTTGGAGATCGCGGACGGTGGTATTTTGGCGGAATGCTGGACCGAAGACGCGATGGGTTGCAATTGGGGATTGGTGATTCGCTAGTTAAGGAGCGACGGGCGTTGATGCAGGACACTGTGTGGAAGTGCTCAAGCAAGTGGTGGAAGTAGCTGTAGGCAGAAAAGGTACTAGTTTTATGAATAGTGAGGGAGGCCGTGAGTCGCGAACAATGAAGCTTCAAGGTCCCTCTCGTCCACGCTCCCAGGTTTAAGCTTGACATCAGATCAGGCTTGGCGATCTCCCGCAGAGCCTCATCCTCAGTGCAATCAGTGAGCAGTCAGCCAATCGATCTTCAACTTTGAAGAACAGCATTCTGTGACCATACAGAATTTCCGTGTCAGATCTGCAAGGCTTACGAAGGATTCTGTACGCCTGTCTTGTAAGTTTGATATTAGACTAATCGACATTTACAAGAACTATAAACTATTTTCTATCAAGTTCTCTCAAACACAACAGGAGTCTTGTGGTGCATTTAATTCTAACATAGATATCAATGGCTTTGGAAACACTTCAATATGATTGTATTTTACAAGGTTTATGCCGCAGGATTTGAAACGTACTTGGATAGGAAGGTCACCATGTATCACATGAATGATCACGATAGTTCTGACTGTGTAGTCCTCACCTTACATGTAACTTTGTGTTGAACTACTACGCTCCAGTGACAGACATTGGGCGACTCTTCGCACTTCGCCCGCGCATTCAGATGCCAAAGGCCCCCTAGGAACTCGGTTTCGAGTGGGGTCAGGGAAGACATGTAAAAATGTATTGATTACCGTATCTCTGGTCGTAGATGCTCGAGCGTGGCGCAGCGATTTGTAGACTGCTCGTATCACGATATCTGTCGACTGAGCGAAGAGCAGTGAGTTGCTGAGTCGTCCACGTATCCTATATGACTGTAAGCTCTTTGGGCTGACAGTGGTAGGCTCATAAATCAAGGTACTGTGTAAGCACTGAGAACGTTATTTCAGCTACGGCAGCCGAAACCATCCCGAAGCGCAACTATCAAGCCTACATTTTCCGCTTAGAGCCCTCATACACGCAATCTCGATGTCGCTCTACTACGAAGCAGCGAGCATCATCGCCAATGCAGACGCAAAAGGCGGGTCGCTGAAGAACCGGGTTTTCGGGAAGAAAGATTTGAAGAGCTCACCGGGCGCAGTCTATGCGCTTGTAGCAGAGGCGACTAAATGGAGCGAGCCGCTGAAGGACGTTATCCAGAGGAGTGATATCTTGAGGCTTGAGAAGAAGGTGCGTAAGGCTGATTCTCGATGGATTCACTGCAGAGGGCAAGGCATTGCTAGGTTTTGGCGCGGGGGATACGCAATGTAAAAAGCTGACTTGCATGTAGCTCACACCCACGCTTGCGCTTCTTCTCGCGCATGACTTGCTCCTGGCGAAAAGAGGTGTCGCGGCGCCCAAGGAGCATCCTTTAAATCTAGCCATCTCAAGACACAAGGCACGACTCTCCGCAGAGTTCACGAAATGCCGGATACGGAACGGATTCGCCACAATTGAAGTCTGGAGGACGCATGTCAACGACAGCGCTCACAGCGGAGAGGGCACTAACGGATCCAATGGCACGAGCAGTGTACGGCCGCGCTGGGTGCGTGTCAACGCTGTCAGGACCACCCTGGAAAAGTGTCTATCGACGGCCTTTGCAGACTACACGCGCGTCACTTCGCTTTTGGATCTCAAGGGCACCGGGAAGCTGATCTACATCGACGAGAGCATCCCAAATCTTATCGCTATACCACCCCGTATCGATCTTTCCAAGAACCCATCGTACTTGAAAGGCGAGATCATCATCCAGGATAAGGCCTCCTGCTTCCCGGCGTACCTACTGAACCCTCAGCCAGAAGACGGACATGTCATCGACGCATGTGCCGCACCCGGCAACAAGACGACGCACGTAGCCGCCATCGTATCCTCACTAACCTCAGCATCAGAAGCCAAAGTGACAGCCTGCGAGCGGGACAAGACCCGCGCTTTGACCCTCAAGAAAATGGTCAAGCTGGCCGGGGCCGAGAAGATCGTCGACATCAAGGCTGGACAGGATTTCACGCGGCTCGATCCTAACGCCGAGCAATTTGCGGACGTCGGCGCGCTTTTGCTCGACCCGAGTTGCTCGGGTAGTGGTATTGTGGGCCGCGACGATATGCCGACGCTGCATCTGCCTTCTGTCGATGCTGGTCCGCAACCCGTTGCTGGCAAGAAGCGGAAGCGTAAGGGCAATGCGGCGGAGAAGAAGGTGGAGGAGAAGGAGGAAGTGGTCGAGGAGGAGGTGACGGAAGAGACGCCAGAGTCTGCGGAGGTGGAAAATGATGAGAAGAAGCTGGCGGCACGGCTAGCTAACCTGGCAGCCTTCCAGCTCAAGATCATCCTTCATGCTTTCAAGTTCCCGGCTGCGACCAAAGTCACGTATTCGACTTGTTCGATACATGCCGAGGAGAATGAAAATGTCGTTGTGAAAGCTTTGGCATCCGACATTGCGAAGGAGAGGGGGTGGAGGATATTGCCGCGCGAACAGCAGGTTGAGGGAATGAGAAAGTGGCAGAGGAGAGGAAATGCGGTGGCCTGCACGGGAGCGAGTGCACCTGAAGTTGTTGCAGAGGCTTGCATCAAGTGCGAGAAGGGCACAGAGGAGGGGACTATGGGCTTCTTTGTAGCCGCTTTTGTCAGGGACAGAGAGGCTGGCGAGGATAAACAGCAGCGCGAGAAAGGAGAGCACGAGGAAGAGGCTGAGGACGAATGGGAAGGCTTCGACTAGGCTTTCTGCTCTTACGCCACGGGAGCTTCATTGCATGAATCCATGTCCACTACTTGAGCGTGAATTGTGTACGGAGGTGACTCCGGATTTGCACAGGCCACATGCTACCGATAACCTTAATTCGAAGCACATGTTGCGACTATACGGCACAGTGGTATGATGGTTCTGCTTAAACAGTGATATTGATACACGTCTTGATGCTATTCTTTTGATTCTCATATCGCGAAGGTAATGCAGGATCCAGCCCTGCCCAGCCATTCAAGTCATGACGCCAGAGTATCTTCCTTCCCCGTCATAATCCGGGGTAAGACAAGGCAAAAGCTCCATCACTTTATCTGCCACTTGGGGCCTCGGCAGCGACAGTCTCACTCGTCTCATTGAGACGGTCCTCAGCAGGTGGACCGCCCAGGTTTCCGCGTGGCTTTGCCTCCTCCTCGTCAATACCACGCTGGTTGGCGAACTGTGGGTCGTGGGCGTCGACCAGATTGGCGGCCGGTACCCCAGACGCACCGACACCCTCGAGGCCGTGGGTCTGCCTCGCACGTCCTTTCGAGCCATCGTGCCTCAGCTCGTTGCTGGTCTGGCCTTGACCTGGGTGGCCGAGGCCAGTGTGGACATCAGCGGAGGTGGCACCGCCGATGGTGTCGGCGGCAGTGGTACGCTCGGCCTCGGGGTCGTTGTCGTCACGGACGTCCGTGACGGGAGGGACTTCAGAGATGTTGTTTGGCTTGAATGTGCGGTCGGCTGGTGCGGAGCCAGCTGGGAGTGTCTGCGCAGAGAACTCTGGGGCGCGGTCGTTCTCGGATGCAAGGACACCAGGCTTGTGCTGCAGTATGTCAGAGGTCTGTCTTTTATTGTACGGGCATATACTGATACTCACTCCACCCTTCTCCATCGGCTCGCTTGGCTTGATGTGACTACCGAACTGGCCAGTCTGCTGGGTCGGTTGGTTGGAGGCTGCGTCTGCGTTCACGCTCATGTTGACTGTAATTGATTGTGTGGTGAGATGGGGTATGTAATTAAGCTTTAGATTGGCTCGTGTAACGTGGATGATTGAGAAGAGATTGTAGATATTCTTTAGCTTGAATGAAGAGCTTCGAGTTTTGTAGGTACATGTACCTTTATGTATACATCTGCATGCTCGCGTCATACATACGTGATGTCACCATATCGCATAAGGGACCTCCAGGGCTGGATCAGAAGGAACTGGCCCACAAATAGCACCTCGAAAGGGCAGTAACTCAGGGCCAAATGTACGCCATGGCGATTTGTCGCATGCCTATCGCATCGCATCGTGCAATCGGCACGCGATCAGTTTCGCGTGACCTGAGCGCTATAGATAATCGTTTGTGGTGGGGGTTCGGCGGATTTGGACCTTATCATGATTCATGGCGGGGTGTTCGCCACCAAGCAGTTGATACCTTCAGGCCGGCATTGGCCCTTTCGTATCTGTGAGCATAAATGATACTTTGATCAGTATTCCCCAGATGACTAATGTGGGTCGTTCAAAACCGGTGATGGATGGACTCACCACTCTCGCGTAAACCTAGTAGCTGCCAAGCAATACTCCAGCGGAGGTTGACAGAAAGTGCCCGCAAGGCGTAAGCCAGTCACAAGTTCAGAAGTCCCCGACTTAAGAATATGCGGCATCAGACGTTCATAATGCTTCTCTAGCAGTTTTATATACAGGGTATCACAAACCAAGTCTCCTCTATCAATGCGTAACCCTCGTCGAGCTTTCAGCGAAGACACATGCTTAGAGTATAGGGTTAAATGGCTCTCCAGTCAACTCCTCGATCTTCTTGATGGACTTCTTATAGCCCTCATTCTCCTCAATCCTCGTAATGTAAGCGAATAGCGTTGGGTACGCCTCCTGAGTGACCCCAGCGCGGCTCTTGGCCGCAATCATTGGGAAACTCATGAGGATGTCGACTGCGCTCAAGTCTTTGCCGCACAGATACTCGCCACCGTCCGGCGAAGAGGCAAGCTGGCCCTCAAGGAATCCGAAGTGCGCTTTATAATTTGGACCGAAGTACAAGTCCTCGAATTTTTGAGTGATACCGCGAGTAATTGGCTTGATGAAGAAGGGTACCGGCGAATCTTTGATGGCTATAGCGCGGTTAGCACATGGAACACGGCCTGTAGGGTACAATCAGTGACTTACAGCTGATCAGCAACGAGGCTACCATGAGCGACATCAAGCTGCCCTCTGCATAGTGCATGAAGTAGCGGTACCGAAGGTAGCCTTCTGTCTCGCCGCATACTTGGCCTTCTTTGCCATCTTGCCGCTGCTTAGGGACGAGGTGCGGCGCAAAGTGCGAAGCGAGATACTCTGTGATCAGGCCTGATTCTGCAAGGATGACGGGCTCCTTAGTGTCTGGGGTTTCGATTCCAATCACTGGCGACTTCCCCAATGGGTGGATCATCTTGAGCTCTGGGTCTGCGAGCTTGTTCGATTGGCGCTTGTAGGTCTTAACCTCATAGTCGATGTTGCACTCCTCCAACAGCCAAAGGATACGCTGTGATCTAGATTTCTCCAGCCTGATATTATCGATCGCTTAGCGAACTTGCCACCATGGAAAAGATGGGCTGGGTCAACTGCGTCGCTTGCTCAATCCGCACAGGAGAGCTGTAACAACAATCGTGACACCAGTGTCATAAACAGTCAGACTCACCAGTATAGAGTGACCTTTGGCTTCTGCAAGACTTCCGTAGCTTCTTGTTCTGGAGCCATTCTTGGTGATTGGCGAGGTTCGACGTTTGCCGAGAAGTGAATCAATCAGTGCTCTGCTGGGTGATTGGTCTTTATAGGGAATTTGCAATGCAATATATATTGTCTCAAAAGCAAAATAAGTAACAAGCTCTTTATTAAAGGGGAGTCGTACGAGAGGTTGCTCAAGCCTCGGACATCGCCAGATAAGGAAAGTAGGGCATACCGAGGCATTCCGAGACACACGTGATTTTGTCTTGGCACTCCGCGACGTCAATGCGAAGTAAGCAGCGAAGACAGCAGTCGACGAGCAATACCAGCTGTATCAACCAGTCACACCTCCCACAACACGTCAAGATGGCAGGCCACAACCACTGTAAGCAATGCGCATGCTATGCGCTCTTATCCGGACCCTATGAAGTCGCAGCTAACTCGTTATAGCCCTCGCAATGGACCCGGCGTTGGTCAAGTACGCCAGTATGTTTTCGTCCCATTGACCGGTAATGCAGCGACACAGAGTCTCACAATTCGAATAGACATGTATGTCGAGAGACACAAGTACTTCCGTTGGACACGAAGGACCGCTCTTTTGACTGTCGCTTGGTGCGCGGCCGTACCAAGCTTCGCCCTCTGGGTCGCCCACTCCGTGGATGTGAGTCAACAACGCTTATCCCTATGCTTGAAAGAGTTTTGGAAAGGAAATAAGTGGAAGATACGGAGCTATCTGCAGCGCAGAGGAGTGAAGTGGTTGGAGTGTACCTCCGTCAAGCGGGCACTACAGGATATCGCTTTGGAGAGGGCGGCTGTGCAACAGGCCAGAAATGAGCAAGGACGGTGCTGACTCGAATATAGGGCAAGTACGAGTTCCGTGGAAAGAGGCGCGGCGACACCATCAGGGAGTTCTAGGAAGTGTATTGGGTCATGGTGTATATTCTGCGACAAGCATGACTGGCGTTTGGGAATCGCAAGATATCATTTGACAGCTTTGCTCTGGAATGAAACAAATCTCATCAACACATTCTTGCATCCAGTCCTTCACTCTTGACAAAGGATGTTTACGAATGCTTCGCTCTGAGGAGGAGTCGCGTCACTTCTCAAACGCACACCCCGCAGAGAAGAGATGGTATAGCGTGCTGACTCCGGATGACCAAGTATCGAAACAGCACGTGCAGGTTGCCGGCATCAATGGACTGTCACCGAGATCAAGATATTGTGCAGGCCGAATCACTGTTCATTGGGTGGGATACGACTTAGTGCTGAAAGCCCCGGCTCTATCCATGGATGCGCATGGGCGCTTTTCACTGGTACGGTACGAAGCAATTCCGTTAGCGACTCCCTACTACATGTAGCATCTACCGAAGAACCCCCCTGTTCAAAATACTTCAGCCAGTATCACTTCTCTGTTGCCCGCCGTTAAGCAATTCGAAGGTGCTGTACGGCTTGGCATCGTTCGGGGAGGGCCGAGAACGCTATTTTCGCTGGACACGTCACCAAGCTTCCTGAGACAACGCGTCCCCCAGCACTAAGTTCTTGCAAAGCCTCAACACGAGTCGAACACACCGTTGTCGTGCTATCTTTTGTCTGTTTAGCATGCAAATTTGTGGGTCTCCCGCTGTTGCGGTTCGTCGTTCCTGTCTTATTCCATGACCCATCGATGTCACAGCATTGGCATCCACGCGGCTCTCGTCGTGTTTCTGTTTGGTAGGAGCGTTGCGACAGGATTTAATACTATCGAGGCGCCGAACGTAGGTTGCTATTCCTGTTTCCTTTACCTCTCTGTCTTTGTCTTTGTCTCTGTCTCTGTCTCCAACACCCTCGTTTCATCTGTCTATCGCTACTGTCCCTGGTCTTTCGTTTCATCAGCATGCCAATCCACAAGATCCCCGCTGCGCAGGCAGTGCCATTCGGACCGCCTCCCGCATACTCTGCAACCCCAACAGGTACAACTGGATCGAAATGGAATCCTATGAATTGGTCAAAGAAGGTTCTCATCGGAGCCATTGCTGCAGCGGTTGTGATTATTGCCGCGATCATTATCGGAGCGGTGCTCGGAACCCGAAAGAGCGCGTACCCAGATTATAGCAAATTGACTTATACTCTTGTGGACGAGTATTCCGGTACCGATTTCTTCGATAACTTTGACTACTTCACTGGATACGACCCATCTTCTGGATTTGTGCAGTATGTATGATCAAGGCTTTGCCAAGCGCGCTTGACTGACCACATCTTAGCTATGTTCCTGCTGCAACAGCCAATTCCACCCAATACAATCTGACGTACGCCTCTTCGACGTCCGCGGTGTTGAAGGTCGACACTACCGAGACAGACGCCTCCACTGGTCGCTATAGCGTTCGCATCACCTCTAAGAAGCAATACGACTCTGGTCTTTTCGTCTTCGACGTCCTACATAGCCCTTACGGCTGCTCGACGTGGCCAGCGCTTTGGCTTTCCGACCCTAACAACTGGCCGGAAAATGGAGAGATTGATGTGCTCGAGGCTGTTAACCAAGGCAATGTCGGTAACCAGATGACTCTGCATACCACAGACGACTGCAAGATGGATGTGAAGCGGAAGGAGACTGGAGATGTGCTGGAGACCAACTGCTGGAACGGCACAGATGACAATGCTGGTTGCGGTGTTCAGGGAGATGTAGACACCTACGGAAAGGCATTCAACGAGAACGGTGGTGGAGTAAGTAGCGCTCTCCCTTTTGAAGCTCTGGCGGCATTGCTAACGCGTGACTTAGGTCTATGCAATGGAGTGGCGCGACGCCGGTATCCGTGTCTGGTTTTTCGACCGTGACTCTATTCCCGACGATCTGTCGTCTGGCAACGACTCGTCTCCGGATCCATCCTCCTGGGGCACTGCGCTCGCGGACTTCCCTGGCACGGATTGCGACATTTCTTCTCATTTTAAGAACCAGTCGATCATTGCGAACATCGACCTTTGCGGTGACTGGGCTGGAGCAGATGGTGTATACACCACAGAATATGGCTGTCCGGGAACATGCGAGGACTTTGTGGCGACTAACAACACCGCTTACGAGACGGCGTACTGGGAGTGGTCGTACTGGAAAGTCTACACCGCCGATTCCTAGAGTGTAGGGCGGGCATATGATTTATGAGCATCTCATGTATAATTTTGCGAAGATACCAAATAGATTGTACTGTTTATGATTTCTTTTTACGGGGCCTGTGCCATTCAACTTTTGGATTTGCACGTGAATGCGCCACAGAATTAAGCTTCTGAACCCTGCGTGTTGCCCCGCGGTCCGTGCATCACAACGGCATCGTACGTTGTCTGGAGCTGCAGGGTAAGGTACAGATGTATCCATACTACATGTCCTGACTCACAGTTGAATGAACATCGCAACGTACCTACTTTCTGATTGAGCTAACTACCGCATCCACGTTCGCGAGGCTTCACTGCCCTCTATATAGCTCTACTAGTTACCGGAGACCTTTTGTAACAGTCAATAACGTCGTGCTCATTTTCGGGAAAGTTGACACAGCCCCAAACCATCAACTGCCAAACATGTACTTTCCAACCTAGAGCCCAACTCTGGACTGGTAACAGCACGATAAGTCTACCTTCGCAAAAGTATCCTTCTCCTTCATCTACATAGCAGAATGAGCCGTTTCACCGATTCACGAGTTCTCCGCCCTCGTCATCGCCAGGCTGGAGGTCGTCACATGCCAGACACATCAGATTCCGACGACAACGACGACGAGGATCACGTGCAATTGTTTACTCAACATATGGCACCGCGTACATCACGTCTGAATCCCATGGCAAGTTCATTCCAGCCCAGAGATCCTTCAACGCATCCCCATGCATCCACCGCCACAACCGGTCCGAGATCCTCTCCACACCAACAAAGCTATCAACCAGGCTTTTCTGGTAACCTGCCACATTACATGGATAATCCGCGCATCCGATTAAGCGATGTTGTCAACCCCGATCTCCTCCTTCAAAGCCAAAAGCGCCCTGCTTCGGACGCGAGCAGCACCTGGGCCGCGCTCGTGGGAGACGATGACCAAAGTAGTACTGAGGACGAGTTGCCTCTCAACGCCCCATCAGAGCGCTTCTTGCAGCTTGCTCAGCCTACACGGAGATCAACACGGAGGTCAACGGCCGGTGCCAGAGGCGACACATATGCAAACGCCAACAACTTTCCCCGTACGCCTCGACTGACTCCACTTAAAGCTACACCCTCAGCGCTTCTTGTCTATCAACTAAGTGCCCCAGCGGACTCATACGAAAGCGCCTTTACTTCCAGCCGAGCCATTACAAAAGCTAAATATCTCCCTCTCTACCTAACTACTCGCGGCAGTACGGTCGGAGCTGCTACGTACTCCATCCTGCCTTCTCACCGGCATCTCATCTGCGTTAAACAGAACACAGTCTCTCATGCGAAAAAACCAGATATATCTGGAAAAAACAAAAAGACGACATGGCCCATAGGACGCATGCCTGTGGAACTGTTCGCAGCTGTAACACAGTATCTCAGCCGCAATGACATCAAGTCCATGCGCCTCGTAAGCAGAGAGTTTGAGCGTGGCGTTTCAGGGACCTTGTTTCATACGGCTGTGGTCCCCTTCAATACCGAGCTCTACGATATGATAGAGCAAGACAAGCATGTGAAACAAGACGTCAAAGGCAAGGGGAAAGCCCACCACGCCAGCACTCCAGAGGAAGCTGAAACGCGTTCGCTGTCATGGAAGAACGCGATGGAAGACAAGGAGAACAAGGTTTACAAAGGCCATGGACTCCGTGTATTTGAGGGATTCGGACCACACATTCGGAAATTCGGCATGAGTTTCGAAGTCCACGAAGACGCCCTTGAAGAGCCGCCAGTAAAGAAGCCATCTTCGCGATTCGAGACTTACTACGGCTCATACGAATGGCCTAATCCGGAATATTGTCGCTTCGGCGAGCTGGCTGGATTGGAACGAACCGCTCATGAGACATCACAGATGAAGGCCGCCATGGCTCATCTGGATAACGTCCAATGTCTAGCACTATCCCTGGACAGTGGCCTCGGATGGCTGTCCGGACCGGACAAATCATTGTGCAGTCAAATCAAGTCTGCACGGCCAACCATATTCGGTTATTCTCCTAGTGTCAAGAATTACAAGAAGCGGGAGCAGGACGAGCTCTGGGAAGCTATATACTCTGCGCATCAGACAGCTGGAACGCTGAATCTTCTGAAACACTCCAAGCTCGGCCATGCACCACTCAATTCGCCTATATCTGCTATTCCTGGGCTGTCCAGGACGGCATACTCGGATACCTCCCTATGGAGTACGATGGATGTTAGTGCCATTGCCGAAGCAACACCTGCACTTCGTAGCGAAAACGGCGGAATACCGCGGACTGGTATGCTGTACACCTACTATGACCCACCACAGAGCGATGAGGGTCTCTTACAGCTGCAAGAGACTGTCGCTTCCATCGCCAGTACTCCTTTACAACCCGCTCAGTTACAACAACATCAGAAGGAGTGGCTCCTCGAAGCGGAATGGGCTCAACGAGCCTTCCTGATGTCCTACATGCTGGCGATCGTGGACAATGGACCAACGTTCAGCCAAGTAACGACACTGAATCTGGCACAAATATCAAGCCGCTTCCTACCATTGTTGAGCCGACCTGACTTCTGGTCTGCGTTGCCAAATCTGAACGAAGTAACTCTGAAAGTCAAACCAGACTGGCGCTACATTGGGAAAGATGAGGCTGGTGTCGTCGAGACCCAAGACATTATGCCATCAGATGCAGTCGACCTTGCTTATGAGATCTTGCGCAACTATATCGGTCGGAGGATCTCCATCAGAAAGCTACTATTCGGTTGGATCGGCAGTGGCGAGCATGCAGAGGGCATGTTTGCCAGAAACAATTATCTCATGCCAGCACCAATCACGCGCCTTTCTAAGAGCATGCTGAATTTGAAGGTTGACGCGGACATGATAACGTTACCTTATATCGAAGATTTCACTCTCTCGAACTGTTGGCTGACCCCAACTTCGATTGTTGCTCTCGTCACAAGCCTTGAGAAGCAATCCTTGAAGAAGATGACGTTCGACTCAGTGTCGCTCACCGCTCATCCGAGATATGCACTGGGTGCTCATGGCGGGCCAAACCAGCAGCTTGCTCAAATGTGGGCACTCCAGGCTCCACCTCCGCCTCCACCTCCGTTTCCACCTCCACCTGTTCTTTTCGTACAGCCTGCAGGACAATGGGGTCAGCCGCAAGCACAGCTCTACGTGCCTCCATGGCAGCCACAGCCGCCGCCATTAGGCAATGGTGCATTACCCCAACACTTCAACAATCAGCCGGCAAACTTCTGGCCACAAAACCCCCAACCGCCCGCCAACGTCCATGGCCATACTCCCACTCAGCCCTGGTACGCAGGTCACCGCGAGGGATCCTGGCCCGAGATAATCAGCGCACTCAGCCCAGGCACAACCCTGGACTCCTACCGCCCCCGCAACAGCTGGGACACACCACTCCCACCCCGAAACACCAGTCTTACCCACCTCGAATTCATCTCCTGCGGCTACGCGCGTATATCCCAGCCTCCCTTTGACCAGTCGACCATCGAAGTAAGCTACAGCCCTTACAGGGGAACTGATTCCTTCACGAAACGTCGGAGCGCATTATATAAGAGCATGTTGGAGACGAATGACAGGCACAAGGGCTTAATTACCCAGCATATGCCGGAACGGGAGGCGGATGCGTTGGTGTCGGCTTGGGGGATGCGGATGGGTTGGGAGGATGGGGCGAGGAAGGAGGAGCCGGAGTTTGATGGGTTCTTGCCTGGCGGCACGGGGAGGTTTTCGGGAGTTGTCAAGAGGGTGGATGAGTGGCAGGCGACTGCGGGTGCTGAAGAGTATTGATTGAGGTCGATGGGCGTTTTGGGTGATTGTGATATAGCAAGGCGTGGAGACTTGGGGCAATTGATCTGGGATACGGCGTTTGGAAAAAATGGAAAGCTGGTGGGCAAGGCGCATGGTGTTACTATCGGTTGGAAAGGACTAACAGAGTTCTTGTGTATCATGGGCTTGATGTTCTGACTTTGCATAAGGCTGAAGAGGTCCAATAATGCTTCATGGGGATTGGAGCGGATGGATAGTAACAGATCACGTCACCGGGCCAGGCGAACGTGAAAATTGCTCTAGGAGGGATTCTAGAGACACACTCTCTCCTGCAGAATCATAGAAGCTATGAAAATTATTCTGCTCGCAAACCCGTGAACTCTAATACTGTACCACAACGTGCCACACGTGGAGTTGGTACCCTATCGTTGGTACCCTAAGAGCCGCAATCATCCTAACGGACCGAAGGGGGCTAGCGCGTCACGTCGGATGCTCTGCCGGCGGAAACGGAAGCTCCCTCATATCCGGTCTTATCGAGCACAATTTCTGCGACTGAATATAAAATCGAAACAAACACCTATACCACGCTTTTGAAAGGGTTGCGAAACAGATCACAGATCCCTTGCTGTGCCCGATACCGAATCGCTTTCTGTACGACTTCTGTGCTGCCAAGATTCCCGCAGCTACAAGGCGCCAGCAAACCAACTGAGCTTGCTACAGGTAGCAATCTCCCGTAAACTGCTCCGCGATTGCTCGGCTCGTCCTTTGACCAGATAGCGAGAGCGCTTCACAACCACAAGCAAGACCACCGGCTCTTCTCGTTCTTTATACTCCTTGTCTCGCGCTGCTTCAACCCTGTTCCGCGCCCATCCGACTATCCAGCTGCCTAAAGTCGGCCTCAGCACCGCCCAGAGGACAGAAAGAGGAGGTTGCTTTCACACGAAGCGGACGTGAGGCAAGACACCCAGGGACAAGATGGTCGCAATCACAGACTCAAGCAGGGAGCTGCGCAGCAATGGCAGCGTCCGCGGTCCCCAGGAGCCAGCAACACCAAAGCCGTCGCGCGAGAACATCTTCCTGTTCGTGCCGAACCTGATAGGTAACTAACCCAGCACCCACCTCCCCACCCACCAGGGCCCGAGTAAGGCAAGACAACTCGTGCTAACCACATCCTAGGCTACGCGCGTATCTTCCTCGCCCTCGTCTCTCTCTACTACATGCCCCTACACCCCCGCCGCTGTTCCTTCCTCTACAGCATCTCCTGCCTCCTAGACGCCCTGGACGGGTACGCGGCGCGAGCCTTCAACCAATCGACAAAGTTCGGCGCCGTGCTGGACATGGTCACCGATCGCTGCACCACCACCTGCCTGCTGGTGTTCCTGTCCACGGCGAAGCCGCGGTGGAGCATGCTGTTCCAGCTGCTGATCAGTCTGGATTTCACCAGCCATTATATGCATATGTATGCGACGTTGGCGATGGGGGGGAGTGGGAAGAGTCATAAGAGTGTTGATAAGAGCAGGAGTTGGATTTTGAATCTTTATTATTCTAATAGGGTGGGTGGCTTTTTCTTCTTCTTCTACAATCTGGTTTCCCTTCGGTAGTGGGGACGGTGGGATACTTGGGCGAGAGAATGGAAAGGCTGATATAAGAACTGCAGAATGTCCTCTTCGTCTGCTGCGCGCTGAACGAACTCTTCTTCATCGCCCTCTACCTCCTCGCATTTTCCTCGCCAATCATTTCGCCCGCCTTGCTCCAGCCGGAGCCGTCGACTCTGCAGCCTGGTAACCCGGCCGTTCTGCCAAAGCCGTCGACACTATTCGCCAACCCGTGGTCTGCCGGTGCTATGGAGATGGCAAGGTAAAGAACATGCTACGAGTGGAATTCCAGGACAAAGCTGATATAGGAATAGAGCAAATAAGATGGACAGCACGGTACCATGGGTCCTGTGTGTCATCTCCTTCCCAGTCATGGCTTTCAAGCAGTGGGTCAACGTAGTGCAGATTGTCAAGGCGAGCAAGTGGCTCGCCGAGGGCGACTTGGCAGAGCGCGCCAAGCTCGCTGAGAAGAAGCAGTAGATGGTTCGCAATCTCGCCCGTTTGCGTCGGCTGTCACAGTGAGAGTGAGTGTGTCCGAGTGGCTACGTGCGCTTACTGCGAGCATTCTCTCGCACGGTAAGACATGTGAGCGTTGTACATAGGACGATTTCGGCGATTGGGCGGATGGGTCGACCTCAGATACAGTAATAATCCGTTCGGTGTTCTAGGCGTTTAGCGGAGGCGGGACAGGACTATAGATAGGGCAAGGTGGATTCGATTTCGAAGTCTGGACATAGTTGTGATGATAATTCATAATCCCATCATTTATAATTAGGCCGAGAGCAACATATGCGAATAATAAGTTACTTGGGCAAACTCATACTTCTACCTGCATGCTTGCGCCGGCTTAGTCGGCCTGGCATATCCAAGTATCTGGTCCGAAGTCTTGCGCAGGGTTGGGTGAAGTTGGTGTGATTTTTGGACCCAGGCGCTTAACTTAAGCTATTGGCCTTGCCGAAATTGAGAGCAAGGTGGTTTAATTGGCGCGGTGGATGCAGGGAGCGGCTCCACTGGGTTACACTGCTTCGGATTGTTGCTCTGTGGTACAGAGGGATCGTGTTCATCTTCTCCTGAATGATATAAGATCTTAGTCCCTCACAAGGCGCTCGTGGCATTGTATACCTGTACAATTCTTGAACCACTGAGAAAGCGAATGTACAGTGGGAGCAGTGACTCTCCAGCCACCCGGGAACTTGCCCAAGAGTCAGCGTGGCAGCCACAAGATCGCCTGAGCGGCGTCCCGTCCGTGGAAACAGGCAGATCCATCACGCAGGGACCGCTCTGTAGGCTGCACAAAGCTGATTTCCGTCCCGCGTTCGCTAAGCATTGGACCTGCATCTCCCAAACAAAAATGCTGTTATTAACGATCCTGTCATACCATAACGTTGATCGTTGAGTTGTGAAACACAAGGGATCGGTTGGTGGCGCGAAGGTACTGTACAGGCAAACGGTGTGAGTAGTTCCATGTGGTTATTGTAGAATGTAGAGGTTCCGAGGGAGATGGTGATGACGGTTAGGGACCGCGCCCGAGCCAACTGGGCAACGACTTCCCCGCCACGGAAATTGATTGGGTGCAGGGTGGGATGACATCTTCAACTTAGCCCGACGAGAGGCGAACACGCGAACCCTGCTTCATGCACATCATCGCCACTGCCTCGCCTCTTCTATTATACTATAATTGAAGCTATACCGGGTTCGAATTATACGCCTGCGATTGATATCGATGGGCTAATTATGTCTTGTTTATGACTGTCTCAGAGCGAATAAGCAAACATGACAGCACAATGACCTGCATATGCGCGCGACAGGTGGAGGCTGGCGCCAACTTCCATGCGAGCAGGCTCGGGCCTGGAGTGGGACCCAGTGCCGTGGTGAGACAATGGCAGCACATGGAACCGAAGTTACCGAACCTTATTCGCGCCTGAGAGCGCCAAACCAGCTTGATCTTGAACCAATCCAGCCTTCCAGCTATTGAATTGTCTTCCAATTGTTAACTAGACTCAGACATATGGCGCCTCTTATAGCTAAGTGATACTTCCCCTTCTGTACGCGCCCTTTCCTACGCTCTTCTTTGTATATACGCGTCGGTGTATCCTCACCTTTTCTTTTCGAACCTGCAAAGCTACGGTTGCTGTAACGAGTTTCCCATCCGACGCCAGCCCAGCGACCGTTGATCCCGGCTCCTGCATCCGTAACGCCTGTGACAGCTTAAACAAGGTCGCAGCAAGCGGTGCTCAAGCATTTGCGAGAGCCAAGGTTGCAAGTCGCGGAACCCTATCCCGGTTTCCGTCATGCAAGTCTGAAGTTACGGTAACCCTCATATACTCGACACAGAAGGGAGCTCTGGAAATTCCCCGCTTCCTCGAACTACCTTGCGAATGTATACATGCATGCGTTCTGGCGACTTCTGACCATCTAACGCTGCGCTTCGGTTTCCTGTATGTCTCGGACGACTGCTTGGCACATGTAGTTGGTGAATAGCCAATGGACTCGACCACTCTCGTCGCCTTCCTACTGTAAGTCCAAGAACAAGCCATTCGGCGCTCTGCCGTGTTACATGCTAACCCTGGATCAGCAAGACGTCCGCCCAAGTGCGCCGCGTCGAATTACTAGGATCATGGGATAATTTCCAAAAACCGTATGCTCTGCAGCGCGACAGGCGGGGTCCGGGCCATTGGACGGGCATCCATAGGTTTGAGAATATCGTGTTTGATGGGCGGAGGTTGGACTGGAGCAAGCCGAGGAATGGCGCGTTGATGCAGGGCGGGAGGTATTGGTACTATGTAAGCACTCGTCCTTTCGCATTCAGCCTGGGGCCATGCTCGTGGATCTAACTCGGGGCTAGTATCTCCTAGATGACGAGGAGGAGTGCTGCGATGAGACACAGCCTTCTACTCGGTCGTGTCCGCTGCTACCGGGTCAAGAGGTCAATATCCTCGAGGTTCCAATCGAGGTTGTCAAGCCTCCGGAGCGAACTAGAAGCGCATCGGCAGATGCACCGTTCATCCTGCCGCCATCCATGACATTTGATCCCGCGGACAGATATAAGAAGTTGCAGCCGAGACCAAAGTCCAAATTACCTCGCCATTACTCTTCCTGTGAAGGGTTGCAGACCATCACGCCGCCCATATCACCAGAGATCGAGATCTTAAACCCGCCGCTGCAAGTGTCACCTCGTCATGTGCCGTACCCATCCCCGAGGTTGCCGGTTGGTCAGTCATGGAAGCGAACCCGCCATGTGGACATTTTCCAAACCTCACAGTGGCCTCACCCTTCAGACAACCGTGTCTCGCCACAGAGACCACCAGTCCAGGACGTTGGAGCATTCGCAAGTCCGAAAGTTGGAGATGCAGAAGCGGATACCGAAACCGCGTCGCCTGTGCTCCAGCCCTTCAGTCCTTGTCGAACGAGCGAAGAACCGGAACGTCCATCGACACGTTACGGCTCCTCATGCAAGTCTGAGCCAGCCACGACGTTCATACCGACTTCGAATACCGCCTACACAGCCGCCGGCCTAGGCATAGGCCACTGCAACGACACCAGCCCGGAGCCGGTGCCTTCCAATCCCACCTTTGCACATCCACCACGCACCAGCTCCCTCACCCGCAATCATCCACCACGCACAACCTCGCTAAACCCTCCCCCGTTCAACTTTTCGCGTCCTCTTCTTGTCGAGATCTCTCGGCCGCCAGTGCGGGCTGTGGATGATGCAACGAGACTCGAGGCCTACGCTACCAGCGCTTCCGAACCCAGCGAATCCGAGCTCCAATCGCCGACGTTCACCGCCGAGACGGTGACTTCGAACGGGGAGGCGTCGCCTCTCCAGCTCTCGGACGTGTACCTTAGCCACGAGGACGATTCCTCTTCGCCTGAGCCCAACCACGCCAAATCCCAATCTCCAGCCCCTACTTCCGCACCCTCGCCCGAGCTGAACTATACCCCCCAACCCACCTCAACCTCGCTCGGCTACAACGACCCTGTCCTATCGACGCCGCGCACCACAACCTTCCAAAGCGATCTATACTTGAGTAGCGTTGCCCTCCCTCTCGCCGCAGCGGAGAAATCGTCCACGCCACGGACGCAGATGCAGATGCAGTTGAGGGTGGTTGATGCGGAGGTCGACGTGCCGAGTCTGCCCTCTCCTGGAATCAGGAGGGGCGGCGGTGGGTTCGCGGATGATGTTTTGGGAGAGTTGAGCTGGATGGGGGAGATGATTAGTTGAGGATATGATGTTATCTGATGCATATGGGATAGGGAATCGGTGTTGGGTGGGGGGCTTTTTCTGTGCATTGGGACTTTGGACGTGGGAATGCTGCATGATACCCTCTGGATTATGGTAGAATATCTTTTTTTTTGAGGCGCTCGAAAGGAAAAGCAATGGAATGGGTTACGAGATCTGAATCTTTTTGTGCCACGGAGCGAAGATGCCAGTGGCGATTTGTAGGAGCATTTATATCACTGATTCCAACGTTTGAAGATGCTGCTGACTATCCTTGCTTGTCGCAAACGCTCGTAATATGCGCCTTTTGTCGAGTAAATTTCCGCCCGCAGAAATCAATCATGAACTTCCTTGATATCGTGATTCCCATCAGCTTTCCAACTTCCCTTACACAGATCAGTACCACTTATTCCCCGCCTCGCCCTTCTTCTCGCCCTTCGGATTCAGGCTCTCCATCCTCTGCCCCGGAATCGCCTCCGGCGTCAACGCGGCCTCAAAAACGCCCGAGCACGCCCTCCTCCCCAACTCCTGGAACGAATCGTAGCCCTCCAGCTCGCCATTACACGCCATCCACTCCCTCGCCAACGGACTGGAGCCGTCGCCCAAATCACTCCACCGCGTCAGCACAAGCGTCTGCTTAAAGCTCATCCCCCTCGGATCCTCCTTATCCTCCGTCAGCCTCAACTCGCACAGATACTCAGTCGGACACTCCGGACACCTGCGCATCGGGCGACAGGTGCCACACTGCCCCACAATGCCCTGCGGGTCCACATGCTTCGGTTTCGCGATACTGCCCACGCCCTGCTTCAGGTCCGCTTTGAACTCCTCCGCCAGCCGCTGCCCGGCCCACACGTTCCGCGGCTTCTCGATGTGCGAGAGCGCGCATTTGCACACGTCCATCAGCAGCCCGTCCCGCCAGTGCGCGCACATGCTGAAGTACGGCGTGTAGTCCCCGCGGCTGTACAGGAACATGCGCTTGCCGGCGTCCGTGAGCCCCGGGGCCGCGAACGCAGAGCTGATCACCCGCAGCAGAAGATGCCCGTTCGTGTGGATGAAATACCGCGTGCTGTGCGTCCACTCGCTGTCGGGCGTCTTCCAGCGCCGCGCGAGCGAGTCCAGACTCACGCCGTACTGGGGCCCGAAGCGCGCGGCGCGCGTCGCGAGCTGCGCGAAGGTGAAGGGGAGCGTGCGGGTCGAGGTCAGCCGCGTGCGCGCGGGCGGGAAGGCCGTGTTGGTGAAGTTTGGGCAGCGGAAGAGCGGGTTTACGATTGTGGGGGGCATTAGTTTCTCCGCGCCTGGTTTGAGGCGTAGGTGGTAGCGCGCGCATTGGAAGCAGAGGAGGTGGCGGGGCAAAGCGACGTCCATGGGGATCAGGAAGTGGATCTTGTAGGTGTGGTTTTCGGGCAGGTCGAGGGCGCGCCAGGGACCGGGTCCGAGGAGGTAGCGGAGGGGTTTGCTGCTGAAGGCCAGGTTGGCGGCGTCGGTTGGGTTGAGGTAGGTGGCGATGTGGCGCCAGAGCTCCGGCGAGAGACTGGCGATTTGCGGCTCGCCGGGTTTTCGGGTGTCGATTGAATGCGATTGAGATTGGAGTGAGTCGGTGGAGCCTTTATGCGTTAAGCTATGGAGCATCGAAGTGATATCCTTCCGTTCTCCGGTTTGCGAATCGATCACGTTCGTTCCGGCCATTTCCTTTTGCCTGTCCGCCAGGGTCTTGAAGCCGCCATTTTGGTTCGCACCATTTGGTCTGCCTTGGTAGCTGTTTGCAAGGCTTAGATGCGGCGGTGGCCTTTTCTGGAGTTTCTTTGGTTGTCGTGGGAGATTTGGCACTGGCGGTACATCTGTGAGATGCCCCTGGGGCAGAGGAGGCACCGGAGGCGGCGGCTCTTGAAGCTTTGATTTCGATCGCGAACCAAACAGACGCAATTTGAGCGATCTTATTGATCTTGTGGACTTGGTAGATGGGGCGATTGATGCAGTGTCATCCATGTTTAAATTCTCTTCATGTGTTTCCATCAAGTGTTTCGGAAATATTTCATCCGAGTAAGTGTATCGAAAATGTTATGGGCGTCAGCATCGCCAAGACCAACGTTGGAAGGTTGCGGGTCGGACCTGTGCGGGAATGACGAGGAGCTGCGAGCTTCTTTCCACTACCAACTACGTAGCTCCCATCAGTTCTTACTGAATAGCTCGGTAGATATGGGGCCAGGTTTTGATGAGGGTAGAGAGATCCTCTAAAAAAGACTCTCCTTCATGGCCAGAGACGGACACGGTACTTAAGAAAGCTAATTAGAGCCCTACATCAAGAAGCTCCTCTAACGAATGCTCGTCACGTACACGAGGTGTCAGACGTATCTCCTTACAGGCGCGGACGGATTGACGGCCAGAAGATACACGCAAAACACGACCCGATCTGGCAAGCAGCGGCTGTGAACAAGAGCGATCGCCTTCACTCCTTAGACGAGGATGTGGGAGTTGTTCACACGTCCGTGGCCCAACTCACTTGTTCAGCTGGTACGCCTCGATCGCGGTACGTCTCCACACCCAAATCATTTGATCTTCGGAGAGTGATCGCCGTTGCAGCGCCGTCTGCACGACTCTCTGCCATACGATCCAAGAGTCCTCCATAGCGGGCCCACGGACGTTACATACCGGCCAATCGCTACCGAACATGATCCTTTCAGGCCCAAAGCAGGTGAAGACGTGATCTAACCACGGCCACATCCTTTCAACAATGGCTTCAGCAGAAGTCGTTTCTACTCTGTCGTGACCGAACTCGGAAAAGGAGCCAGACAGCTTCATAAAGGTATTCGAGAAGCCGGCAAACTTCTCGATGCAGGCACACCATCGCTGAAAATCGCTTGATGTTTTGGTGGCTGACGGGGTAATTGACAGGTCTGGCTTGCAGAGGTGATCTATAGCACTGTTAGATTTCCTAGCTGATATGGAAGATACAACGTGTCAGAAGGAAGACAACGCACTCAATATGAACGTCACCTTCTCATCCTCTGGCACGCCTTCATGCACACGCTCAATCACTTTCACCATAGCCTCTAGTTGCCAGACACCCCCCGAGTGTTGGTCCACGCCGACATCAAAGGAGAAATTCCTGCCCTTAGCTCTGAACAGCCGCATAGTTGCAATGAAGTCATCGCTCAAAACGAGCTTCTCAAACTCCAGCTGATCCGTGATGCCCTGAAGTAGAAATCTGAAGCCCTTGACCACGTCCCAGGTAGTTTCACCTGCCGTGTCTTTCGCCAGTTTCAGCCACTCCTCGAAGACTGCGGGCCCCATGTTCACAGGCGCCCAAAGTACGATGCCAACGAGTTTCTCAGCGTCCCCAGCCGTATAAGTCCGCTCTGCAGTACCTTGACCTTCTACAATCTGCCGCAAGAACTTGATCTCTTCTACGGCCTGGTGCGCCCAAACACTCAAAGCCCCCCCATTTGGCGACAGCAGACGGCGATCTGTCTCGATGTAGATGATACCTCGCACGAAGGGAGTTGACTCGTCTCCATTATTTTTGTGTATAGCTTGGTAGTAGTCATCCAGTATATGCTGCTTAGTCAACAACTCGCCCTCCTTCATCCAACGATGGCCCTCGGGATTAGCCGCTGAAGCTGGCCACAGGTGGACGTGACTGTCAATGAGGTCTATTCGGTCCATCGCCATGTCACAAGAGCAGTCCACAGCGATAGCATAGCCTGATATAAGTAGTCAAGCCTTCGAGCTGCCAGCTGCCACACATGCAGGTTTGGAGGTTCATCACGCTGGTTCCACTGCTCGGCGGTCATTGTCCCGAACCTGGAGGTCTTGGCATTCGGCTCCGACTGAATATCAGCCCGACTCATGTTGCCGGCCGGCCAAGACGGCGGCCCGTTGACGACTGATGCCATCAACGGACCCCTCCGTGGGGCGTGGGGGAGACAGTTCGGTTCGGCGGGGGTCAACCTGCGAGGATTGTTGTCCTTATTTAGCCGTGTACATATTCGTAGCAATTCCTCCGTAAGGAGCTTTCACTCATTCCTGTTATCTCTTCGAATCTCCAACATTCACCTCAAACACACTTGGCTTTGGACCGTTTCCTCTGCCAGAATACGCAATGGCTTCAGTCTCGAATCCACCTCCACAGGGCATCTATGTCCCAGTTCCTACTTTCTTCGCCGCCCCGTCCTCCAAAGACTTTGACGTCGCCTCTCCCCCTCTCGATCTCGAGGCACAGACTAAGCACTCCCTCTTCCTCCTCAATGGCGGCATCCAGGGACTCGTGATCCTAGGCTCTACCGGCGAAGCGATCCACCTCACCAACAAAGAGCGTGTACAACTCATCAAGAGCCAGAGGGAAGAATTAGATAAAGCCGGCTTCAAGGACAGACCTGTCATTGCCGGTACGGCGACACAGAACATCGAGGACACTCTCCAGCAGCTAGAGGAGAGCAAGGCGGCAGGCGCAGAGTATGGCATGGTTCTTGCGCCTGGCTATTTCGCCAGTGCTGCCAGCCAGCTGGGAATCATTAAATGGTTCCAGGCAGTGGCAGACAAGAGTCCCATTCCCGTAATGATGTAGGCCATCATCCTCGCATGCCTCGACTTTCAGAACTCTGACTGACGATGATCCAGCTACCACTTTCCTGGTGTAACGAACGGTCTCTACATCGCACCGTCAACCTTCGAGACCCTAGCCCAACACCCAAATATCGTGGGCTGCAAGCTCTCCCACGGCGACATCCCAGACCACACTCTGATCGCCTCATCTCCCAAGATCGACCCCTCTCACTTCGTCGTCTTCTCCGGTCTAGGGCAGAACCTCCTTCCCGTCCTCACAGTCGGTGGGCAAGGCGCGATCGACGGTCTCGCAGGCGTCTTCCCCAAGACCGTCGTGCGACTGTTCCAGCTGTTCCAGGATAGCTCAGCCAAGGGCACTACGAAGAAGGATCTTGATGAGATGCGGAGTCTGCAGTTCAAGATCTGTGAGGGTGAGAAGTTGGTTGCGAAATGGGGTACTGTGGGCATTAAGGAGGCGATTGCGAGGACGTGGGGGATTGGAGACAAGGATAGTGCGAGACTGCCACTTGCGGGTGGATTTCAGGGCGGTGAGAAGGAATGGGATAGTTGGAAGGAGGTCTATGCGGGGTTGAAGGAGTTGGAGGAGTCGTTGTAGGTGCGATGGGTATACACGGACAGGCAGCTCCTAGGTTGGGGCAGAATGCGCGTACGTAGGTGTTATGCCCATAGTTGATACGCCCAGATTTATTCCAACAATGTATTACCTTGGTCTCCAAGGCTGGACACGTCCGTGAATTACCTGTCCCGCCAGTGTTAGCTTTGATCACGTCAAAAGGGAGGTTCTCGTCATATCAAGGGTCGGGTATGCGTTTCAGACAAGAGTGAGAAGATATTTTATGCTGGCTTTTAACCATGGGCCTTGCCCAACGCGCGCGAAGCTGTTAGATCAAGGTCTGGTCTTATGGCCCCAGCTTCTGTCATCATAGAACGAGTGTGCAGTCATGCTCGCGGGTATCAGACAGTGTAGCGTACCTTAAGGATGGAAAGGAACAAGAACCCACTCAAGTTCACCAAGCATTGTGAAGGCATCATTGGCGAGATGGTTCTCGGCGACGCGTCAACAGCGCATGGTTTTCGCGTCGCATACGAAGAGTTGATAGTCCCCTGCAATATACTGCACTGTACATATGCCTGGAGTGAACGGCCGAAGGCGGTGAAGGCGCGAGTCAGCGCGCGGAAAGCTCTCCTTGAACATCAAGCTGGAGCTACGCCAAACAGTAAACATCATCACACGTTTACACTGCCACGTACATAATTCGTGCCCTCTCAGGACACTACATATATTCATTCAATTCACAAATCTGCACCTGATATAGGCCTCTGTTTGCAAGATGGTTGGGTTCGGGCTACCCTCTGATGACCCTCCTTCAACACCGGACTCCCGCCGGGCCAGTATGAATAACGGTCCCTCTACGACTCCAGCCGGCCCACCACCTACGAACTACACTTCCTACTCTTTCACACCAGCCGGCGCACCGCCCGCCTCAGTGTTTGGCAGCTCTCTCGCCGACGGAAATAGCATGTTTCCAATGTCAAAACCGGCCTTCGCTCCGTCAGGACACCTCAATAGTCCTTCCCTCAAGGCGCCTCTCCACACCAACCCTTTCGGTAGCTTCCAGCCATTGAATTCGAAGCCAGTGCAGAAACCCTTTGGATTCGCTATGCCCGCTAGCAGCCCACCGCAGGCGTACGCGCAAGAGGAGGATTATGATCAGGATGCTGAGGGAGAAGTAGACGACCAGGCAATGGACGTGGATACGACTGGAAGAGGCTTTTCGCGGCCCAGCACACAAGCATCGCTCTTTGGCCAACCCGCTGGCGCAATGGCGTCGCCGCGCGGCTTCAAGAGGTCGAGACGAGGAGATGTTATGGACCGCTCGTTTCGCAGTTCTACAAATTCTGTGCTGGAGAAAAGGACATCCGCTTACACTGGAATCGCTAAGAGTATTGCTGCTGGAATCCGCGGTCCAGCACTGGAGGAGCCGGATGAGCTTGTGCTGAAGTCCGAGCAGTTGCTGGCGGATCTTCATCAACACATTACAAGGGGACAACATATGGCTCTGGAGGATCATGTGGCGGACACTGTTTCGCAAATAGCCGGCCTCTGGGAGCGCTCTGCGCAGAAGGAGACCATGCCAGGCTCTATCGGTCCAAAAGCAACGAAATCAAATTTCACCAAGGCAAACTATTTGGCGTCTCTGCTTCTGCAACTGCATCATCCTCGATCTATACAATCAGGAGCAGTGCAGAGACAGTCTCTTACGGGTCACTCGAAGAAGTTCAGTAGTCTGGTCACGCGACCAGCCACTACTCCCGTGCCAAAAGCGTTATTGGACTGGATCAACACTTACCACAATCCCTT
Source organism: Zalaria sp. Him3 (assembly GCA_027923365.1). NCBI lineage: Eukaryota > Fungi > Ascomycota > Dothideomycetes > Dothideales > Zalariaceae > Zalaria > Zalaria sp. Him3. The sequence continues at coordinate 148,729 of BPUN01000007.1, forward strand.
CCCCGAGGATGTCGAGGAAGTCCTGGAGTGCGACCGAGCTCCTTCCGCTCACGAGAGGTTCTGGGACGTCATCTACGCCACGATCGTCCGGGGAAAGCTCGACACTGCCATCGAGCTCTTCGAATCTGCCGGTTTCGATTGTGCTGAGAGCGCGATCGAGGACGGCTACGATGAGCCGGGATACAGAGGTAGACAGCTCGCCTCTGTACAGCACGTCGTATCGCAATGCGTCCAACTTCTTCGCAGCTGCCCGGCTGTCACGGACAACGACTGGGACACACGCAACACTGACTGGGCGCTCTTCCGCAACCGGGTTCGCAACACTCACTACGACCTCGAAGCCTACGCTGAGGGCGACAGTGCAGACCGGAATGGCGCAAACGGTGACAGCAACGTCTTCCAGCGTAGCACGAATCTTTCCATGAGTACCGCCAGCCGACGCGCTGAATCCAAAGTACCCTGGACGGTCTACGAGAACCTCCGCGCGGTGTACGGACAGCTCCAGGGCCAGAGGGAGGAGATCATGCTATGCTGCCAAGACTGGCTCGAAGCCAGCATTTTCATGACTGCGTGGTGGAATGGCGACGATGAGGAGGCTCCGGGTGGCAGTCTGGCTGCTAGTCGGCACTCGCTCGCCAGAGCGCAGCACACGCGCCACGTCGATGTTAGTCCCTTGACGGCGTATAGGAAGAAGCTGTTGAAGGCTTTCGCCAGTGTTACGGATCAGCCTGAAGATACGGTTTTTGGGGTCAATACTGTGGATCCGGTGCAGGTTGGCTTAGCGCTTGTGTGCGAGGGCAATGTTGAGGGTTTGCTTGAAATCCTTAGGAAATGGTCCGCGCCGATTGGTGCTGCTGTTGTGGAGATTGCGAGTGCGGGTGGGTGGCTGCCACAGGCTAGACCACGCAGCGCAGGGATCATGGAGGGACTTGATCAGGATGATCTGATGGTGCTGAGCCACGGACAGGAACAGCAGCAGGGTGATGTTAGGATGGATGATATTCTGATCGGCTATGCTGAGCTTCTGCTTGGCAGAGACGAGTTCAGGAGTCAGGATGGCAGGACTGTCAGGGAGGGCTGGGAGCTGGCTTGTCGCGTGTTGAGCAGACTCGACAGCCTAGATACTGCCCAGCGGAAGCTCCGTGAGTTGCTCGAGAGGGTGGAGCTGGACAGTGCAGAGCGCGTCGACCGCATCCTTGACGTCTGCAATGAGCTCGGTCTCCCAGGGCAAGCGCGGACAATCTCAGAAGTAAGAACCCCTCTCGTCAACTTACAAACATGCTTGCTAACCTCATACACAGCGCTACGCAGACTCCCTAGCCGAATCGACCCACGACTACGGCCTCGCCCTCCTTTACTACGCCCGCGCGCATTCGGCGCAAAAGCTCAAATCGACTCTCGACCTCCTCGTCTCCATGTGTCTCGTCCAATCAGCCGCCTACCCGCCTTCATCATCCCTGGACACGCAACTCCATTCTCTGCTCAACGACCAACGCCACGCGCTCCAACAACTAGCACGGACAGACCTGCAAGCTGCGCAACTCATCGCTACCTACCTAAGTGGATACGCCACGCTTCGCAAATTCTACGAACTGAGAGATGAGGAGGTAGATGGAAGCGTAGCCAAATCTGGGCTGAAACCGGCGGCGAGAAGGAGAGAGGCGGCGCAGGCGCTGCTGGCTGTTGTTGAGAGCGCGGCGGATAGTATCCGCGGCGGTCTTTATGATAGCGAGGTCGATGCCGTGGTCCAGGTTGACGCGCTGCTTGCGCTGCTGGGCGAGAGCTTGATGCTTATGAATCGTAAGTCTTTCTTCGTCGCATCTCTTATCTTCGACACATGTGATGGGCAATAAACTACAACATAACTATACTAACGCTTGATATAGAATCGCAACCATTGCTCAAACCCGCCCAACTCCTCCTCATCATCCGCGCCGCAGAAGATCTCCAAACAGTCACCCCCCGCGTCTATGAGCAGAGCGAGGCGTTGTTCCAGTCGGCAATACAGCACTACCACTCCCCCGCCGCCGCCTCTACTCAAGACCTGGCGAAATCTCTCAGGCTTGGGAAATCAGTCAGCAACCTCTCGGGTAGCAGTTACGGGATGGTGGATAGCCAGGGTAGTGTGCAGAGTGTGCATGAGGACGGCTTGAAGAGGGCTTGGGATTGGCGGAAGGGTATTGTGGCGGTGGGGGGGAAGAATGTTAGGGGTGAGGAGATGCTGAGGGTGTTGAGGGTGCAGGTTGCGAGGGAGATGGCGGGGGTTTGGTCGGGGGCGCAGTTGTAGGTTGAGGAGGTTTTCCGGCGGGTGGTGGAGAACACGCGTCTATATCATAACATCACATGTAAATTAGACACGAGATACATCTGTGAAAGCAGTATCATTCATCGTGCATATATCATGATCGTAATAAATCCCTTCCTTCCAAATCCAACCTTCCCAATCCCAGCACCATCCCACACTCCATCCCTCCCTGCCTCTCTACCCCTCTAGCCCTCCACCGCCACCCTAACAGCCTCCCCCCTCTCCTCACTCTCCCTCTCCCTCTTCTTCACCATTTCCCAATACTCCCTCACAATCTCCGTTACCGCAAAACTCTCCTCGGGCTCCCACGTCGCCTCCTCATAACCCGCCCACTTGACCTGATACAGCACCACGGGCTCGGTCCCCAGATCGGCCGGGTGCGTACGCGGATCCGACAGCCCGTGCGACAGGATTGCTTCGATGTCGTAGAAACCGCTTTCCGAGCCGGAGTCGGAGGGCGGTGGTGGTGGCTGGGAGCTGTGGGTTGGGACTGGGGCCGGGGCCGGGGCCAGTGGGGAGGGAGGGAGAGTGGGGTTGGATTTTGGTTGGAACGGGGAGTGGGATTGCGAGGGTTGGATTAGTGGTGCTGGAGCGGCGGCAGAGGGCTGCGGCGATGGCGACGGAGAGGGTGAGGAGTGGAGGCCGGCGGCTGCGATCAGGCTGTTGTGGGTGGGTTTTGCGGATCGGGGCGTTTCTGGCTTGGGTGTCTGTTTTGGTTTCGGGGGGCTTTGCTTGCTGGTCTCGACGAGTGATGGGCGTCGCATCGGCGGTGCTTGTGCTTGCTGGGATGAGGGTTTGCGTCGCGCTGGCACGATGATGCGGACCTCTGGAGACCGGGCACGGTAGTTCTGCGTCCCGCTGCTGGAGGTTGAGGTCGATTCGGGTGAGACGTCGAGTTTGATGCGTTTTGGCGAAGTGCGTGTTGGTGAGATGGTGAGGTCTGCGATTTGGCTGGTGGGAGAAGGAGAGGTGACGACGCGGATGATGTTCACCTCGGGGTCTGGAGGGCCGTTAGTAAATAGAAGTGAAAGTGAAGTAATCTTGGATAAAACTCACCTTCCTCGCCACCATCTCGGAAGGCAAAATCTTCTGTCGTGCGAGACGCAGCAGTCTCTGTTACCGGGATCTTCGTCCTCTTCGAACGACCATTTTTGTAAAATTGCGTATACGCAGGTCTGGGTCTGCCCCGACGGCCTTCTGAATCCCCTCTCTCATCGCTCGCGGACGTGATCGAATTCGCTGTCGTCGAGCCCGCAGGCGTACTTTCCTCCTCGCCATCACTTAGCAAGACCTGCTTTCTCGGCCGACGTTTCTTCTTCGCGACAACCTTGCGAATTTCCGCTAGAGCTTCTATGCGGAACTGCTCATTTTCGAAGCGCTCTAGTTCTTGGTGCGAAACGAAGTGCAGGACGTCTTCGATATTCACGTCTGGCATATCATTTTTGCCAACTCTAACATGATAGGCGGGGATTCCATCTGGAATGAAAAAGCGGGAGACGATCTGACCCGGGAGTGGCGCGCTTGGTGAGAGTCGAGTTGGTAGGCTTGTCACGGTCGTTGGCTGCGATGTCGCCGACCGTGACGGCAAAACCATGCTTCGCTATGGAATGTCAATTTCATGGCGATGACATGAACATTTGTAAAAGATGAACACAGGCGCGATCGTGGAAGGGGATGGGCATGTAGGGAATACAATATGAGTATGCGCGTCCTGTTGTTAAAGATTACTTACGCGTTTATCAGGTATAGTATAGGTAGTGAGGCTCGGTAATTCCGCCAATTTAACTTCTAGTCGCTCTCATAAAAGTAGGTAATTAAGCAGATGAGTTAGATAGTGGAAGATGAGATGTAGGGGGAGTTATAAGGCTTTAAGTAGGTTATGGAAGTCAAAAGTTCTAATATATCAAATAAGCCTTATTATTGAGATTTACCGTTTTAGGCTTAAACGCGGGGTTGACAGCCTTGAAAAAACGATTTTATCTTTTAAAATATGCGAATATATCAACTTTTATTTATTTTAATAATAAAATGGTATATTATACGATAATAATTAACTATTTACACATTTGTCGTTCTTTATACAGGGAAATGGCGGTGTACCAGCTTGAGTTCTAAGATAAGATTAGATTCTGCAGCAGATCTTCCTAGCGTTCATCAGCATCGCCGCATCTCTGAACTTTCTGGCGCGCAATCTTGGCCTGTCTTTCCTTTCCACATTTCCAACCACTCAGCGCTTTGGACGATAGGAAGCAAATATGTCTTCCATGCGCAATGCCGTACAGCGGCGCAACCACAAAGAGCGCGCTCAGCCGCTCGAACGCCAGAAATGGGGCCTGCTTGAGAAGCACAAGGTCGGTCACAAGTTACACACTCTCTCTGGTTTGGGCTTTGGAGTGCTAACTTGCATAGGATTACTCTCTTCGTGCCAAAGATCACAATGAGAAGAAGAAGCGCCTCCGCATCCTGCGCCAGAAGGCGTCTGAACGGAACCCTGATGAATTTGCGTTCGGCATGATGTCCGCCACGACTAAGAATGGAGTCAAAGTGACTCAGCGAGGAACAGAGAACGGAGGCGCGGGCAGTCTGACTATGGATGTGGTGAAGTTACTCAAGACGCAGGATGCGGGTTATCTTCAGACGGTTCTGCAGCAGACGAGAAAGGAGAGGGAAAGATTGGAACGGGATGCTCTTATGGCGGACGCAGCTGCGAGTCTGGATGGCGGCTTGGACAGCAAGAAGCACCCAAAGAGGAAGGTTTTGGGAGAGGAGGCAGAGGAGACTGTTGAGTTGGATGGCGAGCAATGGGACGTTGTCGGACCAGACTCTGATATGGATGAGGAGATGTACTCAGGCTCGGATTCCGAGGAGGAGGACGGAGAAGAACTCTCCAAGGAGGAGAAGCAGCTCCGCAAGAAGAAGAGGCACGCTCGCCAAGTTATGAACCGCCATCTGGAGATGCTGAGGGAAAGGGAGAACACGCTTACGACAGCTCTGGAAAGATTGCAGGCGCAAAGGGCCAAAATGAACAATGCCACAGGCGGTGTCAACAAGAACGGTGTCAAGTTCAAGGTCAGGGAAAGGAAGCGCTGAGACGGGGAGCACACGACACGACATGTGTACGGCCACTACTGCGAAGAACACCCATCCGGACAACGAAGAACGACGCTGGCAGACGGTATCACAGTCTGCTCGGCATCCTCATCGCACCGTCCAGCCTTATCGTCACACCGTTGAGCATGATGTTCTCAACACTCTGCCGAACCAACTGCGCAAACTCCTCGCCCCTGCCTGCTCGCTTGGGAAACTCCATGACCCGCTCCAGCGACTTGCGCACCTTATCACTCATCATAGCCGTCATCCTCGACTCGAACAGTGAAGGCGCAATGGTCACAACACGGATTCCGTACGGGGCCAGGTCGCGAGCAAGCGGCAAGGTCATCGATCTCACTGCACCTTTACTCGCCGCATATGAAACCTCTCTCGGTTAGCATACTCGAGTGGCCAGTGAGGAGCACATTGACATACCTGTCCTGGCTGGCCGTCATAAGCTGCAGAACTGCTCACCAGGATGACGACTCCCCTCTCACCATCAGCGCCGTCTGGCTGCACCTGGGTCATGTACGGCAGGGCTTGTCGGACAAAGTCCAATGTACCGCGGAGGTTGATGTTTAGTACGAAGTCAATAGATGACAAGGAAAGAGGCTCATTATGTCTGTCGATGATCTGCAACAGCACCACATCAGCATATGCAATCTACGTATTTAACAACACTACTGAGATCTTACCTTCCCCGGATTGCCCACTCCAGCAGCACTGACAACCCCGCCTATCTGCCTCCCTGTTTTTTTAACCCAAGCTGAGGTGCCTTTCAGTGCGTTTGCAATACTGTCCGTATCTGTCACGTCGACTTCGAAAAAGCGAGACCGGTCAGATCCGAGTTCTTTTACTACTTCTTCCCCGGCGTCCGTATTCATGTCCAGTATGGCAATGTAGCCGCCATGGGAATGGAGTTCCCGTGCGGTGGCCAGGCCAAGCCCACTTGAGCCGCCGGTGATTATGAATGTTCTGTCTTTGATATGCATGCTCGAAAAATCGATGGGACTTTGGGCCTCGATGTTTGGGGATTCGTGATAATGGAAGCAATAGAACTCAGCCGAATGGGAACTGCGCCGCATGCGTGAGATTCATGAGCAGTCGAGCCTCGGCAATCGGTACAGCGAATCAGGTTCGTTCTTAGGTGTTATAGGCCAGGTTGGTAACATCAGCCTCCTAACATTAGGATGCTGAAGATACCGTGATCCAAGGGCAACACCACTATCGAGACTATTACACGGACCTATGAGCAGAGTGATAGGTTCTGTGGCTTCTTGCATGTGAATGCTCCTTGGAGTACACCAGTGCCGCATGGTTCAGCCCTACCCGCACCCCACGCTCTCGCGGCGAGTGCTTGGCGTTCACTTCGTCGCGGATGTGACATGCTCTTAAGTCTCGCAATCGATTCATTCCAACTTGAACCACCACACAACGACAGTTCTTCGCTTGTAGCGCGCAGACTCATCTATTCGCCGCGACCCAAGGTAGTGAAGGACAGAACCACATCACCAATAATGGCTTCGCCAGCCGCGCAAGCCAACGGCACGACCACACCACCCGTGGAGTCCAAACCTACCGCAGCCCCCGACATACCCGCGACCTCTCAATCCGACGACGGCAGCGCGCGCCGGCCCCGTGATGCGCGCCTCATCCACCTGATCCTCTCCTCCCTCGGCATTCATTCTTACCAAGAGCGCGTGCCCCTCCAACTCCTCGACTTCGCCTACCGCTACACCTCCTCCGTGCTCTCGGACGCCCTGCGCCTCTCCGCCGAAGGCTACGCCAGCGCGCCCGGCCAGAGCAGCAACCGGCGCGACGCCGCGAACGACGGCAGCAATATCACGGTCAATGCGCTCCGCCAGGCCATCGCGAGTAGGCAGGATTACCAGTTCCAGGACCCGCTGCCCAAGGATTTTATGCTGGAGCAGGCGGCGGAGAGGAATAGGGTGCAGCTGCCGAAGATCGAGAAGGCGTGGGGCGTGCAGCTGCCGCCGGAGAAGTATTGTTTGACTGGGACTGGGTGGAGGATGGAGGATGCTTGGGAGAGTGAAGAGGATGATGAGGACGGGAAGGGAGATGGCGAGGCACCGAAGAGGGTGACGAATGGGGAGGATGCTAAGATGGGAGGGACAGAGGGGGCTGCTGAAGCGGAGGATGAGGATGTGGGGACGTTTGAGGATGTGTTTGGTGGTGGGAACGAGGACAGTGCGATGGGAGATGCTTGAAAAGGCTGCTTTTGTTGATGCATAGCGCGGCGTTAAGGGTTGGGTTGGGATGGAACAAGCACTTTCTTGGTGGTCACAAGGGATGGCATGGTTTGCTGAATCAGCACTCCTAAATTGTAACATGTAAAAGTGTGATAGCGGAGTTGCTAAAGTGAAAAATCATGATATTGATATCCAAAATATCCCAGAAGTCTTTGGATGCCGTCCGTTTTGAACTATATGCAATATTCCATATGCGCGATGACTGCTACCGCATAATTGACCTGTTAGGCTCCTGTACGCCTATCCATGCCGCTGGTTATGACCGGTCCTCAACTCTGTCAATCCATTTACCCCTAATGCATTCTCCAAGGTACCAGTATCTGGGCCTTCCAGACGCTGAGAGACTAATATGGTTGTGGCACTTTCGGCCCCAACGTCTAATCGTAGTCCCCGGAAGGTGTTCTATCCTTCGAGGGTGATTTGGTCAAGCTAGACCGAGGGTTGCGTGTTCAGCTCTTCTTTTCATCCTTGTTGATCCTCTTTCCGTTCTCATCTAATCCCCACCACTCCCTGTGAAACTTCTCTTGCTCTTTCCTCTTCGCTTCCTTCTCCTCTCTCTCCTTCAACCGCTTGTCTCTAGTGGCAAACCACTCCTCCCTGGCAGCGTCCTGCTCTGCTTGCGTCGCAAATTGCACCATGCAGGTGTTCATAGCGCGTCTTTGAGCTCGGCATACAAATGGTGCGCTAAACGTTCTCGATGTCGCGCATGCTGCGAAGTCTACCATTGTGTGAGCTGCCACCCACGTCCTGCCCGAAGAATGGAAGGTTACGTACCTCGAACCTCATCTGCACACTTATTCCGCACGCGCTTGTAGTAGATGTCCCTAACCTGCTGCTCCTGGCTTGCCGATAGCGGAAGAGGTCGTCCGGACGGGACAGCGTTCAGGGACTTGCCCGGATCCGGGCTCGTTATCGAGGGTGTGGCCATTCGTCTAGTAGTGCTCTCTATCTTCTTGAATGCATCTTCCGAGTATATAGATCGTTCGCCTCCAGCTCTGAAAAGGTCACCCGGAGTGCATAGTACGATCTCGAAGCACCGTACCACGCCGGTCTTGGCACGCTGGCTGCGGAAGCTGGAGAACGCCAAGGCCTGCCCTAACTCAGATGTTATCTCGACCTCAGACTTCCCCCACGATACGCCTCTAGCAGTCCGCTCCTCGTTGTTGTTTAGGTAGGCTCGTGTGGCAATGCATGCCTTGAGTCTAGTAGCTTGATGCCGAAGGCAGTCCTGCAGCAGAGACAAAGTGCTGGCACGCCAAGTGGAGAGCCACCGCAAACATGCCACACCTGTCGAAGGAAGCGGTTGAAATGCGATGGCGCAGTCCCGGCATGCCAGAAGTGCGCCCGAGCTGGGAGAGAGTGTTTGGGCTATGGGAAATTGATCATCTGGAACCGTGGCGTGGCTAGCCGTGGTAAGATGATGGGAAAGACTTTCCCTTCGGCTCCAAGTACGCCTACGAACGGCACACTCTCGTTGAGCACGCTGCTCGATCCGCTATTCAAGGACCTGGACAAGCAATCGAGGTTCTACGTGCATCACTTTGCAGATGTCATCTGTAGGGACGTTGTTGTCTATGACACGCCGGACAGGAATCCAATTCGAAGGCTCATACCGCTGCTCAGAGAACATCCAATGATTCGCCACATCATCGTAGCAAGCGGAGCACATCATATGTTCAATACTGGACAAGCAACAATCACATCACCCATATCAGCCGAACACTCAGGCCGCATGACTCCAGGCGACCACTACCAGCAAGCTCTATTAGCGAAGCAACAGGGACTGCAGCTTCTGATTAGTGCTCTAAATGATCCCCAGCTGGCTGATTCAGATGTCATCCTGGCTTGTGTGCTGTTGTTCATCAACTACGAGCTTATTGAGTCAGGACAAAATACTGCCACAGTACACTTACGCGCTGCAAGGAAGCTCATGGTTCACTTGTCAAGTTGTGGTGATTCGTCTCGGGCTAGTCAAGTAGTCCCTGCTATGAGCAATCTGCGTCAGTATTTGCTCTCCGATTGCCTTGTGTGAGTGCACACCCGTCTCTTACCCTGGGATCATGCTTCTCTTGGATCTGCAACGCAATGCTGACTTTCTTCCAGGTATGACATTCTTAGCTCTTCGCTCTCAAGCTCAGCGCCGCAAGCTGAGTCAGAAAGCGACATTGCCAATAGTGAAGCTCTGTTGGCCCACGCAGAAGCGAACAACTATCTGTCGTGTCCAGCGACTATCCTGCGTGTTCTGCGTAGGGCATCGCAGCTCTCTCGACTCGAGTCTGCAGCATTGTCGGAACACGTACAAGAAGCAGGAGAGCTCCTTGAGACCGCTTTCGCTTTCAACCCAGAGCAATGGGCTGCAAGCTTTGCATCTGACTTTCAACAAGAAGAACGCGACAAGCGCATGCAGGTGGCATCAGTCCATAAATACGCCGCTTACCTCTACATCAATCGAGTATTTGCTCCTTTAACGAACTGGATCTCGGATGCCGAACGGAATAACTGCGTTGCTCATATTATCAACCATCTCTCCGGACTCAAGCCCGAAGACGCGGTATTCAAATCCACATGCTGGCCTGTGTTCATTGCAGGCGCAGAAAGCGAGTTGCCGGAGCATCGAGCGTGGGTTTTGCAGTGGCTTGCGGAAATGTGGAAAGTCCTTCCGTGGGGTTACATACGCAGTGCGAACGAGGTACTTCCGATGATATGGAGAACCAAGGACGCCGGGCAAGAGAGTGGAAGCTGGATCCACCAGCTCAGAGGGCTTGGTGTGGACTTTTTGATCGCATGAGTCACATGTGTTTCTTCAATTACGAAACGAGGTGACCGTTTTTCGGAAGCACATCCTGGACTGGGAGATTTTATAGCTGAGGGCCATGTGGAATCTGGGGTGGTGGAGCTTTCTTGAGGCCGTATGACTGCTAAATTCGCAGCTTGGCTTCCTTTTCGGGCTAGCGGGAAGCCGTTGCCGGTGCCCTAAAGGGACCCTCCCAGATGCAAGTCAGCATGCATACATCTTTTAAGAAAACGACACAATCTTTATTAGAAGAGATGCAGTAACATTATCTGCTCTTCGTCCCAACGAAGTGCACTCATGGTACCCACGAACACGCCTGCGGAATCGTCTGTCGCTGCCACTCCGCGTGATGTGGACCCCCAGTTTGCTGAGATAGAACGCTTGGGCAGACAGCGCCCAAAGACGTTCGACTCGACATGGAAGGAAATCGGTTTCTGTTTCTCTTTGCTGGCATCAATGTTCATGGCGGTATGTCACAGTGCCCGGAAGCACAAAATCGACGACCCTGACAGGTGTCCGTTAGGAATACTTCATCAGTGGTTTCAACATTATCTTGCCTGTCTTGAGTAGGGAGCTCGATATACCAGCTGCATCACAAACTTGGCCTTCAAGTGTCTTCTCCTTGGTAACGGGAGCCCTCCTCCTACCCGTCGGTCGTCTAGCGGACATCTACGGTGGTCGTCCCGTCTTTGTTATCGGCCTGGTCTGGTTTCTGGTGTGGTCTCTAATCGGCGCATTCAGCCAGAACTATGTCATGCTCATCGTCTGTCGCGCTATCCAGGGCCTTGGGCCTGCTGGTTTCTTACCCGCCGGGATCGGCCTTCTCGGCCGCATCTATCGCCCAGGACCACGGAAGAATCTCATCTTCAGCTTATACGGAGCCTGTGCGCCGATTGGCTTCTTCGGCGGTATCTTTTTTGCAGGCTTGAGCGGACAGTATATTTCCTGGCGTTGGTACTTCTGGATCGGAACTATCTTGCTTGGACTGGTGTTGGCCGCGGCTTGGTGGACGGTTCCTCACGATCACAACCCTTCTTCCAATGTCAAGATGGACTGGTGGGGGACCCTAACTATCGTGCCTGGACTGCTTCTAACCGTCTTCGCGATTACCGACGCCGGGCATGCGCCAAACGGATGGGCAACATCTTACATCACCGCCACCATCATCATCGGGGGCCTACTGCTCCTTTGCGCCGTGTATGTTGAAGGATGGGTCGCGGATGCGCCGTTGTTACCATTCGATTTATTCAGGATTAAGAACATGGTCCCTCTCGTAACCTCGCTCTTTTTCACCTACGGCGTCTTCGGTATCTACCTCTTGTACGCCAGCTTCTACATCGAGAACGTCCTTGGCGCTTCCGCTCTCCAGACTACGGCCTGGTTCGCACCGATGGCCGCTGGCGGGCTCATACTCGCCACAGTGGGTGGCCTGGTCCTGCACTTGCTACCCGGAACCGTTATGCTCATCATCTCCAGCTGTGGATTCTTGGTCAGCACGCTCCTATTCGCTTTCATGCCGGACTCGCCAAACTATTGGGCCTGGATCTTCCCTGCTATGATCGGCGCGACCGTGGCTGGCGACATCACGTACAGTGTCAGCAACATCTTCATCACCACAAGCGTGTCCAAGGACCGACAAGGCCTCGCAGGAGCGTTGATAAACAGTCTGCTCTTCCTCGGTATCAGCTTTTTCCTTGGGTTTGCGGATTTCGCGGTCGCTAGTACGGCGGATCAGGGGATGAAGAAGAGCTATAAGGTTGCATTTTGGTTCGCGGCGGGTTGCTCGGAACTGGCGTTTGTACTGGTCGCGGGATTTGTGCGAATTGGGAAGGCGAAAAGTGATCTTACGTTCGAGGAGAGGATAGAGCTTGAGAGCGAGCTGGCTGCGGACGTGCGAAGAGAGCAGATGACTGGGACGTCACGGGGTTCAGATGGATGATACTGTCGGGGTGAAAACGGAGCCTAGTGATAGTATAAGGCAGCAAATGAATCAAATGGAAGTTGCGTCTGATCAAAGTGAAGTGGTTCGACTTGCTAAAGCGCTTGCACGACAAGCCGATAAAATGATAGAAGAAGTGGGACTACATTTCGTTCGCGACCTGTGCGCCTTAGGCTGCCGTCAAAGGACGTTAATAGAAGAGATGTGAGCGAGACATTCAAGCTGGTAAACCTTTCCCGAGTAAGCCGTGATCTTGCCCGAGCGGCACGGTCTTATAGAACGCTCTCGGCTACAAAACGAAGGGTTCGATAGAGAGGACTTGCCAATGGCAGAGAAGAGGTACGACCGCTTCCACTGCCGGTCTGTTTCATGAGGTTGAAACCGCTGAGTCTTCATCTGAAGAACTACTGAAGTCAGGGTCGACCAATCCGTTATTGCAGCCCATTTACGACGAGAACGGCTTTTCTTTCGAGAGAAACCTGTTTCCAAAGCCGGATGATATGAATATCGACTGGATACATTCGCCCTATCTTTGCATTACATTATAAGGTTGTACTGACTTGGCACATGCTACATGGGATTCATTCATCGAGAGTAATGTTTGTGGAGACAGGCGAGACAATATGAAGCTAGCAGGACCGGGATAGTAGAGAGCAGAGGAAGCGTATAGGTAAGGGAGGAGATATTAGGATTAGATAGGCCCTACAAAGGGGAGGGTGCTAGGGGTAGCAGAAACTAAAAAGTAAACTATGGGAATGGTATAGGATGTCTAGGGTGTGGAATGGTGGGTACGTGATAAAAAGAACCCGCAATCAGCAGTCCTATTCGACCTGTGGTTCACTTACGAATGTGTTATTTCAACTCGCGTACTATAGATCCAGACTACACAAGCCACCCCACGCGTATCAGTTCGATTTCGCATTAGCCAGCTCTAACAGGTCGCCATCGATTGTCATTATGAACATAGAACAAGCCGTCGATCGCACGCGTGGATAAGCATTCAACAATCGGCTCAGGATGTTGTACGCGATGTACAAGGACGTGAGTAAAACCATCTTCTACTCCTATCTCAATATATGCAAAGTCGACTCGCTGAACACCTATCAAATCATCGAGGTGGACCAGAAAGAGTTTGGAGAATAACGAGCCATTTAGTAAAGGAAGAAGAAGTCAACACACCAATGATTTCATAAGAAGAGGTTAGGGTGCAACTATTACTTGGGCCTTGCTACTATGTTACTCAAGCAGCTTGTGTAGCTTGAGAGAGATTTCATCGATGAATAAAGACTACATCCCCAACGCTCTTTAGTCTCCTGACCGCCTCCCTCTCCGACATTTTATAATCAGTGCATATCTCATCGAGACAATGCATGCCATCCAGATACCTCTCTAGGTTCAGCTCTCCACCCGGGGTGCCATCCCCACCAAGCCCATCACCATCCTGTATGTATCCATTCCTGCCCCTCAGCTGGTCCTCCAGATGTGACGGCGTCTGCCATCCACTGCTCATAGCAGCCTTCCTCCACGCCCGTTCCTGCGCCCTCGCAGCCTGGACTGGATCGTCAAGGTCCGTGAACTCTTGCACACTGGGCTTGGTGCCCAGTGCGTATCTGTGGACTCTGTATAGGAAGCCTTTGATAACAGCGAAGGTGATGAATCGCCTTACGTCGATGTTGCCGAGCTGTGCGGAGTGTGCCAGACACCATTCGCGAAGGGCCAGACCCTGCCTCAAACTGCAGTACAAGTCGATGACAGTACTTCTGCTGGGTGGCTCCACCTGCGTTGACGGCGGTGGAAAGGTAGCGCCGCGGCTCTGCTGGCGTGATTTACGCGGTGACTGATGCAACTGCTGGTCTGGACTTTTGCCGAATGGGGAGAATGGCGTGTTGATGTATCGTCTACATTCGTCTTGCATGCTTTCGTCGGCTATAAACACCCCAATCTCTGCAGTCGGAGCATATATGGCGGCGAAGGAGAATACGTCGAGGAGGAGAATGCAGCCGTAGTAGAGCAGGTGCGTTAAAGCGCGGCGTGTGAGGCTGACATCGGTGTCGGCAAGCGTGGCAATGCGGGCTACGCTGTGTATACCATTTATATGCGGTATTATGCGTTGGACAGTGAGATCCCATGTCGAGATCTGTAACGATGAGAAGCGGACGAGACTGAGAGGGACGTGCCAGGAATGTACTGGCGGTGGAGGAGAGCGCGTCGGAAATAGCTTCAGGTTGAGCGTATTGGACTCATCTGGGGCCCGTCAATCAGTCTGTAGTTCGCTTGTTCCATAAGAGTGAGTGTGTGAACGTACCTATTGGGATCATACACTCCTGGTAGTTGTTCAGATCCTCCAGTATCATTTCGCACACGGCATAAACCCTAGCTCCTTCCATGCCTCCATAGCCCTCCTCTCCGGCGACAATCAAGCCTTCCATCTCTTCCTCCTTGCTCAAGAAGCCACTCTGCTCTTCCAAGTTTCTGAATAGCTGCGCCAGCTTCCGTACCACACTCGCATATGAGCTGTACTGCGCATCCTCATCCAGCACCAGGCAGAAATTGAAGATGAACTCGTTGCGGTCGTACTTCTGATCTTGAATGCATACCGGGTATCCGAGAATGCGGTAATGGTTCGAACAGATAGAGATGAGGCGGTCGCAGAATTCGCGACGTGGGATTATGTAGTCGGAGATGGATGAGAAATCGAAGAAGGGAGTTTGCGCGGTCGGTGAAGGCGGGCATGGAATTATGGAGCCTTCAGGCACTTGATGCAGGACTGTTGACCCTAAAATGAAGGTTAGATGCTTGTCTATCTCAAGTTTTGTGGGTGCATTCGCACCTCGTTCCTGGTGGAAGCGCGCATAAAATATGGATTTCAGCATCTTGGTAATAGCGTCAGGACCCAGTACGGCCAATCAAGACCGGTCACATTGTTCAGTCGCAAGCAGCGGTGCCACTAGGGTCCATTGTGGCCGTTCGTCTATTCTGTTCGCGTTGTGGTACGGTCAGGATACCTCTAGAGAACGGAGACGTTTGTGTACTGCGCGCTGCTTCCGGAAGGTGTGGAGTATCGATACCACAGCCAAGCAATTTGCCCATTTGGTCACTTTATACGCATCACATATTGAGAGCAATGTTGACACACAAAACACATTGGTTGTGGAAAACAATGCAGGCTAAATGTACAATCTACACACTCACTCAGCCAGCCAAGCTGAGCCCTTCTATCAAGTACAGCTTCTCCCCTCTTCTCGCTTCATTTCACTTTATGCGAACTGTCGCTTACGAAGCCATCCTGCTCATGGTACCACGGAGTCTACCGTAGTCGAACAGACCCTCGATCTGTCCAACAGCGCTGACGGCAATGTCACGATCCCACAGTTTCCTCTGAGCGAAGTCCATAACGTCCTTCTCGGTGATCTGGCCAATAACACGCTCAACCTCCTCTGGGCTCATTCTCCTGCCGGTGGTGATGATCTGGCGTCCAATGTCCTCGGCGACGGCGGTGGTGCCGTCAAGGGAAAGAAGGATGCTGGCCTTGAGCTGGGCCTTGGCGCGCTCGGTCTCGGCCTCGGTGACACCGAAGGAAAGACGCGACCACTCGCGGAGGGTGAAGTGAACGAGATCGTCGATACGGGTGACGTTGTCGGTGACGAGGTAGATACCCCAGAGACTAAGACTGGCGTTAGCATGCATTTTGTGCGCAGATATATAAGCATGACCTACCCAGTGTCGCTGTAGCTGGTCGAGAAGCTCATGAAGCTGTTGGCAAGCTTGTGCTCGTGGACGAAGGTGCTGAGCTTGCTGCCGAGATATGGGGAGTTGCCCATGGCGCGGTCCCAGTTGCCGACAATGGCCTGGGTGACGAGCGCGGTAAAGTAGTCGTCATCCTTCCAGCTGACACCCTCGACGGCAATGGCGATGTTGGCAGTTGGCATGGTGTCGTCCCTGATCCTGACCTCAGAACCGACGAAGTCCGGCTTCTCCTTCTGGGCGGCGGCAATAGCCTGCTGGGTAGAGGTGGCTGGTTGTTGTGGGACGTTGGCGAAGTACTTCTCGGCAAGCTCGACGAGCTGCTGGTGAGGAACACCACCGGCACCGACAAGAACCATGCGGTCGGCGGTGTAGTTGGTCTTGATGTAGTTGGTCAGGTCGTCGCGTTGGATGCTCTGGATGTTCTCCTTTGGTCCAAGGATGGTGCGGCCGAGAGGCTGGCCCTGGAATGCGGTGGCGTGAAGGTGGTCAAAAACAACCTCCTCGATCTGCTTGTCAACCTCCTCTTGTTCCCTCAGGATAACGTCCCTCTCGCGCTCGATCGCTGATGGCTCGAGCTTGGAGTTCTGGAGGATGTCGGAAAGGATGTCAACGGTCTTTGGAACGTCGGAGTTGAAAGACTTGGCGTAGTAGACGGTGTTTTCACGCTGTATAGTAGTTAGGATGACGCATGGATGAGATGTTTCGGTATGCGCTTACGGAAGTGTAGGCGTTGAGGTGGCCACCCATGTTCTCGATCTCCATCTCCAATTGAGTCTGGCTGCGCTTCTGGGTACCCTATCCATATTTCAGCCCCGTCCTAACCATATTTGCTCTCCAGTATACTGACCTTGAAGGCCAAGTGCTCCAGGAAGTGTGCGGTACCGTTGGTCTTGTCGGTTTCGGCACGGCTACCAGCGTCAATCCACACACCGACGGTGGAAGTCTGGGCGTATGGGGAGTGCTCGGTCGCAATCTGATCGTTCCATCAGTAATGTTCCGGTAGTATTATTGAAGCCCAATTGCGTACGGTGAAGCCATTGCTCAAGGTGGTGCTCTCCGTCCTGACGCCATGGCTCACGGGGGTTGCGAGGCCACGGATTGGCGATTTGAGAGAGCTGATGGCAGCGCGGTTGCGCAGAGACCTCTGCAGGTTCAGAGCGAGATGCCGTGAAGCCATGGGGAGAGCGGGTGGGAGGGGTGGTAGATGGGGATGGTGTTGTAGCGTGAATGTATGTCTCGACGTCGTTTTCTCGACAGCTTCCGGGACCTGAGATGCTTGGCAACCTGAGCGTATTATTCAGTCTGCATGCTCACGTTTGCGCAGGGAACCGACGCCGGCCAATTATCGTTCGGATGCTGACCCGTCCCGCTACACTCCCGAGGTAGAGCATCACTACAGATCCACCAAGTGTTTGCGGACGTCTACGGTATCGGTATACAGCAGCGCGACGTCAATCACCACCTGCACAATGGCATCCGCTCTCCGCCCAACAATGCTGAGGCAGGCCTTCGCCGCCGCCGCTCCGGCCCAGCGCTGCTTCTCTACCGCCGTGCCCGCCTTCAGAGCTGCTCAATTGGCGAGACAGCAACCGATCAAGTCCGCGTTCGTCCGCAATGCTCTTCCAGGCGCCACCAGAGTGGCTGCTTTCCACGCCTCCCCAGCTAGGGCAATTCTGCCACCGCTTCCACGTACGTCGTTTTGCATGGCATGAGTGATAGTGACACGAACTGATGGGCGTCGCAGAGGTCATCAAGGGCACTGTCAACGATGCCGCACAGGTGCCAGACCCAACGCCAATGCACGGCTCCTACCACTGGTCGTTTGAGAGGTAAACTTCAATCACTTATCCCCATAGAGCATGCCGCTAAGCAAAGCAGGATCATGTCCGCCGGCCTTATCCCACTCACAGTCGCGCCTTTCGCTACCGGATCCTTGAACCCAACCCTCGATTCCCTCCTCATTGCTGGTATCCTCATCCACTCGCACATTGGTTTTGAGTCCGTCATCATCGACTATGTGCCGGAACACCGCATGCCTAGGCTTCGCAAGCTGCTGATGTGGGCTCTCAAGGCCGCAACCGTTGTCGTCGGTATTGGTTTCTACGAGTTTGAGACGAACGACGTCGGCCTTACAGAGGCCATCAAGAGAGTCTGGAAGGCATAAAAAGATCAAGAAGATATCCAGGGAATGATTGTGTATGTACATGAGCAGACAGGGCGTTAAATAAGGACATTTTAACAGCATCAAACTTGAACATTTCAGACGCGCGATTCTGTGAAGAGCAGGTACGAGGGTTGGCCAGCTCAGTCCAGAAGCCAGCAGACATAGTCTGGGAGAGCTGAGACCATGTGGTCCATCCTGCTGCAATCCATCTACAAAATACAGATACCGCCGGCTATCGAAACCAGCAGTGATCTCTGCCGAGCCGTTCGTTGGCCTAGCGGTGCTTAGATGGTTATGTTGCAGCCCACACTTCCCAGCTGCACAAATTTTGTCCTTTCTTGCCATTTTCGAGGAGGCAGAGCCCGCAAGCCAGACTCAACACTGCTCATCTTGCCCCTCTAAAGTGGACTTCAGCAACATGACGGGTAAGCCTAATCTCATCGACTTTGCCGTGTATAGACTTTTCGGAAAGAAATTCACCAAAGGGGCCGCAGCAGATTCATTGATAAGAAGGCGGCATTCGAATCTAGTGCTTGTTTTCCTGGACTAGTAACATTCTGCGAGAGGAAGGAGGCTGTACCTGTACGAGCACCTTCTGGAACGAAATATCGAGGCTTGAATATGAGGTGTAATACTCTCGCTGTCAACTCTAATTCTGGAGAGCCATGTGCGGTGATATTTCCGTTACGGTCGCAGGCCGATAAGCTTTCCGACAGCGATAACACCCTCGCAAGACTTACCTGTCGCAGCTTACTGTCAGGCTGTTGGAGCATTTTGATTCGCCTCGCGCTCGTTGGTAGGATCTGAGGATCCTCCATCGCGGGGCTGAGCTGCGTGCAACGCCGCCACCTCCATCACTGCGCTCATCCCCGTACGGACGAAGTGCTGGATGCGCGTTCTAAAATTTTGCGTGCTGTAGCTCTAGTATATAGTGGCAGGTTGGGCCTTCTTGTCATCTTAGGGACAGACTCTTTATTTTCTTGTCATCTTATTCTGTGCTCATCGAACATACCAAGCATTCCCAAAGTTTCTTGATATCGAGGACAGTCAGATCTCCCTTCTTCTTATCTTGATCGGGATAAGAAGGAGTCTGCTTTCATATTCCAGCGGCAAATTCTCATTTTCTTCAAAAGCCCGCCAGACATCATGATCTTGAGCGGCGTATACGTGTACAAGAAATACAAGAAGCGGCAACGAGCCAAATCCGCATTAGCAGCAGCCGAAAGCGCAGAACACGATGCCATAGCCGCGCCCGCTCAGCAAGCCATCCACGAGCTCCACCTCGGCTCTAGCCCACCAGCGTCCTCCTCTTCCTCTTCTGCCCCTACCAGCCCGCGATGGAGCAGGACCGACTCTCTAGCGCCGCCATCAGGCGAATGGACCTTCAGAGACTCCACGCCTCGCCCTTCTTCTCAATTGTTCGCGCCGCCGCCTTCAGTGCCTACAACGGGACAACCGGCAGAGATCGAAGTCCGTGGGAAGTGGGTTTGGGTGCCGGATGCTTCGACTGGCTCTAATGTTGCGCCGACGACGCTAGATCAACCGCCAGTATATAGTTCTTTGGCCCCGTTGCAGCCGCCTCTGGAACCTCCGCCGAGGTCGCCGTCGAGGCCGAGACCTGCTGTTGCGGAACTATCGGGTCATGGGGCGGTGTTTGAGTTGGAAGGGGGAAAGGAGGTGGAAGTAGAGAGTAGAAGAAGTGGTGGAAAGGGTGGAGATGGTGATTCTGATAGCTCTTCTTGCTATTCGTGGGACGGAAGACAGGAGAAGTTATATTCACCCGTTGCTGTGGGAAGAGATGAGAAGTCTGGGGATGGAAGGAGATAAGAGCAGAGCCCATGGCCATGACGGGGTCTTTGTGGGCGCGTGCCTTGTACGACTTTATTTCTCAAAATCTGTCTGCTTTCTGTTCGCTAGGATGGCACATCGTGTCTATGCTCCCCAGCTATTGAATATATCGACCCTCTCAACACGGAACGACTTCAGGATCGTAAAGTCCTTCAAACTACATCATGGCGCACGAAGTAGTCATCCATGGATGTCCGGCTGACCGCTTCAAATCTCAGAGGTGAAGGACGTAGATGCCGGCCCCTTCATACTCACACGGCCAGTCAGCCTTGCCTTCGAGCATCCTAGTTGATATTTGCCGACTTTCACTTCCAATACGTAATCCTGAAGGGTAGGTATGCGTGGGTCCCAGGCTTCGTCTCAGAAACAGTCAACCCTACCTGCAGATAGAGTACCAGATCAGAGTGCTCATAGGCGCTGCGGACATCAACTTCGAGCTCTGTAAGTCTGCGCTACCGACGCTAGACCTAGTACTAACGCTCACAGGGCTTGATGGCATGAAACTCAGTAAGGACCAGCCGATCAAAGTCGACTGGAAAGCCACGAACCCTCCACCTTCCGAGCCCGGACAGCCC
Source organism: Zalaria sp. Him3 (assembly GCA_027923365.1). Classification (NCBI taxonomy): domain Eukaryota; kingdom Fungi; phylum Ascomycota; class Dothideomycetes; order Dothideales; family Zalariaceae; genus Zalaria; species Zalaria sp. Him3. The sequence continues at coordinate 169,461 of BPUN01000007.1, forward strand.
GAAGTGATCGAGAATTTCGAACCCATCATTCCGAAAGAGAAGAAAGAGAAGAAGTCCAGGACGAGAGACCTCTTCACGAGGGGTCGAGATGAGCGTGACGGTGGTTACAGTCCGAATGGCCACAATGGATATAGATGACGAGGTGTTGGCTTGTTGGTGACCGGAACTGCCGTCCACAGCATGACTAAATGGTGGCGTCTTGTGCTCAGAGTAGTCTCCTTCCCCGAACTAGCAGAAGAAGCATATGTTGAGGACGCGCGTCTCAATCATCATCTGTACTGTCCGCTCTCTCTCCATCTTCAGTGTCGTTCTCGTCTCCAACCAGGGGCACAATTCTGAAATCCACAAACCCAATTCCTTCTCCCCCTGCGCCAGCTTGACCGTTCTCCACCTCAATCAGAAACTGCAAGCTCAAGACACCCTGCTCATCAGTCCTGAGACTGACCTTGTTTGCACTACCCATGGCCCGCTGGGCAGCTTTCACCAGCGCGAAACTGTACGATTGCGAAAACCGCTGCGCGCACTGAAAAGTCTCTAGCAATTGTGGATCGCGTGCGAACTCGACAGTGGCTGATCCCAATGGTCCACTTGCTGACAGGGAGAGGAAGGGTGCACGAGGTGATGCAAGTAGGGTAAGAGTGGTCGGGTTCGCAGAGGCTAGCTCGGCAATCGCATCGGCGAGGTGCGTGGCACGCATGATCGTCTTCAATGCCATAGCGTCTCTGTCAAAGGGGATATCGGAGCTTGACTCGGGTTCGTACGTTGTGAGATCGCAGGTCGTGCTTACTCCCGCCTCGGAGAGGTGGATGGAAAGCGGGCAGCCTGGTCCGTCGTAGGAGAGGCGGCAGAGCCCTGATGTACCAAGAACAGTGGACGAGAATGGCTGATTGGCCTGTCGGTTTAGACGATGTGCAGCGAAGGTGTCATAGGGATCGCCGGACGGTTTGGACAAGTCTCCAAGAGTGAAGATCTGTAGAGTTTCAAGGAGGGCGGGGAGGGATATCTGAAATGTGGGCGGTGGAGGCGCGTCCTCGGGAAGATCATGTTCCGATGTATCATCCTGATATGTGTATGTTGTAAAGATAGATCTCGAAAGGAACACAAAGGCTACGGGTGATTAGAATGATTGCTTGGACATAGGAAACGGGCTCGAAAATAGCTCGAGCGACCACCACTCAGCCTACCTTCCATGACACTCGTCTCTTCCACACTGAACCTAATGTTCTCGGGTGAAATGCGTACTTGGGCTTTCGAAGCAAAAGAGATGCATCTCAGCAGCAGGAAAAGTTGCCGTGCTGAGGAAGACACCGCGGTAAAGAGCGGCGAATTGAGGTCGCGTGCCATCCTGGAAGGCTTTCCTAACTGCTAGAACTACGATTTTCTTCAATCTCGAACCTATTGCGCGCACTGCTTCTCGTCCAGCCTCGCAAGATGGCAGTAGGACTCCGTTCGATCGTCAGGTTCCGTAGAGATGGCGTGTCCGTACCGGGTTGGCAATCACTGGTATTGGCGTGATTCAAGGCATTGTGCACATGTTGTACAGTCCGCACTGATCCTCACAATATACGAATACGAATTCGCGAGCGAATGGTGCGAATTGCTGTATGTAAGATGTATTGTAAGTCAACCCTGGAGAGTATCACCGGGTTGAGGTCATGGAGGCAAACGCGAAGACGCGCTTGGTCAAAGCTTGGCGTGTCTGGCGTAACCTCTGCCAACTTCATCAGGACTGATCAGTTGTCAATTCTTTACCTCACAACATAATTTAACCAGTGCTCGCTCGTGGCGAAGATTTCATGTAATGTGATGTTTCCTCTACCTGTCCCAGAAGGCAAAACTCTCCGTGAATCGACTCAATATGTCTACGAGTCCAATAGTAAGACTCAGTATAAGTACATCTATCTGCTCGTTGGTCTTCCTCCCAATGCACTATTTCTCCATACCACCCCGACTGCCTCCTCCCCATCTCATAACCATGCCCTTTATCCTCGACACTTGAGCCTAATGCTTCCTCCCTCATCCCTCCCCTCACTGGTCCTTGTCGTATCCTCGACATTACCCAAGGCCCAGGCGCCGTGTCCTCCGATCAAGTATGGGTATCCAGACGTATCGATCGTTGCCGCCCACATATACCCTGAGGACTTATCAGGAGGTGAAGGATGGCGTTGGGGTCGAATTGAAAGCACGTCGCGACTGCATGTCAAAAGACGACGAGCATACGCCCATGCAAAGTCAAAGTCGCTGCATCTCCCGGATCCGTTCAAGCAAGCGCTTCGCGACACTCGACCCCTCGCTGGCCTTCTTCTCAACAATCCTCCTCATATGCGACGGCAGCTCACGCTGTCTCGGCCCCTCCATGCCGCCAGCAACGAAGGCCTGGATGCGCGACCAAGTGTCCGGGTGCCATTGCGAACCATCACGCTCGATGTGCATGCGGCGGAGCTGGCGAGTACCTTCGAGAGCTTCGGGGTCATATCCGTGGTCGCGAATGGCGCTTTGTCGGTACTGTGTGTAGGCTGATTGTGTCTTTGGGGTGGATTTGGGACGCTGTTTTGGCGTTAGGGGTCAATGAAAAGCTGGTGGGGAATGCCTTCGCTCACCTTGCTTAATTCTCCTTGCTCACTGCTGTGGTCTACCTCCGCTTGTCCCTCCTCTGCTGTAGTAGTCGACGCTGCTGGCGTCTCGACTAACGATGGTACTTTGCGCTCGATGTCATCTACGACCATGGCTAAGGTAGTTTTGTTAGTCCAGTACCAAGCGATCTACCTGGGAAATGACCATTTTACTTACTAAGGAAAGGTCCGCACACCCGACAGTCGTCCTCTCCGCAAGGAAGGCGTGCCTGCCTAGTAAGAAGGTTTTTGCACGTACCCGTGCGTTTGAAGACCAACAGGCGTTTACCGTTCCTCTTGACCTTGCTACGCGTGAGCTTGAGCTTGCAATCCGCCATGTTTGCGCTACACCAAGGAAACAAAATGAAATTGACCTTAGCCTAGAGAAAGTGTACGAGGGCAATGTAACACTCAGAGCCTCACAATTCGTGTTGTTCGCTGCTTTAGCGCCAAATTATAGCTCGTTCCGGCTAGCGTATGTCGAGTGAATATGGAGAGTCACCACCTTGAACTATAGGGCTGAGCGCAATATGGTCTATAAGCCTATGTGAAAGACCAAACATCCTGCCAACAAACAAAGGAGCCTTTTTTCAAGACATGAAAGCCTTAAGATTAGATCTGTATCGTGGCTGGACTGGCTTTGTGCACATCGGATTTCTTTGACCTCTATACGCCGTCATGGAGCAAACGCTTGTGATTCGCTCTGGTCTCAGACCTCACATGAACATTGCAGAGCGCAAAGAATGGATTTCTTACGAATCATTCCAATGAAAATGTTGACAAGGAAATTCAATGAGACATGTACTTACTTGTAGCATACCAGATGCCCTAGACTCCAGGACTTACCATCCTCCAAAGACAAAGCAAAATCCTAGAACCATTAGCAAACCTCCCATCACAAAATCACTTACCTGCAGTTCCTCCCTCCAACACCTTCAAGGCTTCAACCCCTTCCTTCCCAAACTCCTCGGCCTCGCCATCGGCAACTTCGAAGCACTCACGGCTCTACGCTCAACACCACCCTTCAACGACATCGCCACCTCGCCCGCAATCTTCATCCCCTCCTTCGCATCAAACGCACTCACCACCACCTTCGGCGCCCACTCAACCAGCTCCTCCGGCATATATACCGCATGAGCCGCACGTCCCTTAGCCAACAACTCCCCCTTCTTATCCTCCATGACCACCCCCATCGCCCTATCGAAGCTCTCGCTACGCCGCCGCACCCAGCTCTCAACCGGCATGCATTCGCCATCCTTACACCCCACGCCGCTCCCCCGCTTCGCCGCATCGGCCGCCAGCGCGACTTTCGCCTCAAACGCCACCTTCTGCTTCGCGCTGCAATCGCGGATCAGTGTAGCGATGCAGACGGGACAGGCGAAGCAGAAGTCCAGATCGCGGATCCCGACCGCAGCGTGCGCGTCCTCTGGCTCGTGGCAGTTGCGGGCGCAGGGTTGGGGCGAGGGCGTCAGGACGAGGTGGGTGCAGTGGAGGCGGTGGGTTAGGGCGCCGAGGGTGCAGGGGGAGGTGACGTGGGGGTGGGCGTAGAGGGCGGCTTCGTGGGTTGGTTTCGTGGGGGACTTAGCTGGGGTTTGGGATGGTGTTGCGGTGGCTGAAATGGGTGTCGTAATCTTTGGCCCTGCGTTCTTCTTTGTTGCGGCACTGGGCGAGGAGAAGTTGGCGGTTGGTAGCTTGGAGGCTGGTTTGATGCGCTGGGTGGTGGGGGTCGGGATTTTGGTTGGAGTCATGCTGAGATGGTTTTAGCTATCACGGATAGCTAGATTCTCTGAGCAAGTCTTGGGATGGGGCGAAAGAAGAGGAACGTCCAAGCTCGGCGATTGATTGATTTGTATACCCATCTGCGCTTTGTTGTAAAATGTTCATTGTCAAGGGCACGAGTCTTTCACATCTTTGTTCTCTCCGACTGAGCCTTTGTGCTATTTGGCAAGCTCACTGATCTTCTTTCATGCCATTATACGCGTGTCTATCCCTTTCTGGCTTAGCAGTCAAGCTTGGTGCTGCAGCGGCGAGGGGGAAAACCCATCGTCGCGCGGAACCTGGAGTTTCCAGGAACGACAATTCGCCGAACTCGAGTCTTACATATTGAATGCGCACGGCACACCCAGAGAGCGTTTGGAAGTACATGCCTGCCGCAACTGCGCCTATACACCTGCGAGTAGACAAGTATACAAGGATAAAAGTATCTAGGTAGTCAAGTAGTAGGAAGTCGAACCGAGCCCAGACCCTGCCGCCACAGGGCTGAGTCAAGCCACCGCCGATCTCTCATCTATGCTGCGCGATGACCTCTGCTCATCCTCACAAACCGGATATGAACGCTGCACGACAGACTGTCAGTGGTAACTATAAGATTAGTAGGATATAAACAGCTTACCACGATTCTTTCGTCAACATTGAAATCCACTACCTACCTGTACCTATACATGTATCACTCCTAAACCCTCCTCGTCCGTCAAGATGCGCGGCTTCCTCTACCGCATCGTCCTAACCTGCATCAACATATTCTTCCCCCCACTCGCCGTCATGATGCTGACAGGCGGCGGCATGGACACGATCCTGAACTGCCCTTTCTTCCTCTGCGCGGTGATCCCGTCGCATATCCACGGGTTTTACATCAGCTGCACTTACTTCCACAGGCGGCGAAAGGTAGTTTACTGTTTCATCATACCTTACCTATCTACCTTACCTACATACCTCCTTTTAGATGTCAAAGACAGCAAGACGGAGGGAGGTGGTGATGAAGTAGCAATGAAGGGCGCCCGCAACTGATACTTCGTGCAGGTCAAGGAAGGCCAATATCCCGGCGGCCCAAAATCATTTATTTACAGCCATAACGTGATCAATGGTGGCGCCAGTGAAGCCGAGGTAGACGAGCTGTGGCGGAAGGAGACTGGGCTGGAGAAGCGGAGGAGTAACCGTCGGTCACAGGGGCAAGGGAGTCGTCGTAGGCCGCGGTCACAGGATGTCGAACGGAAGAGAAGTAACAGAGGGTATGAAGGTGAAGGGTATGGTAATGGCCGTGGTGGTGGGCATGATGGCAGACATAGCCATGGTGATGGTCGTGGCGGTGGGGATGATAGTGGGTATAGCTATGGTGGTGGTACTGGTGTCGGAAATGGGAATGGCAATGGGACTGGGTACGGGAACCGGAACTATGCCAGAGGCGATAGTTATGGTGGGAGGCCGGTGTATAGTCGGGCGGCATACTCTGGGAGTGCGTTGAGTCCGCATTCAACGCGAATATGAGACTGGTAGGTACGAGTGAAGCGAAACATAGTACACTAAACGCTATGCGAATCCATCCTACCATTAAAGCCATGCATCTCGGGGGTATATTACAAATAACCAAAAAGCCCAAGTACCCAGCTTACCCATATTACACCTGTCCCTGCCCCCAGTCCTGAGTCCGACTCCTGCTCAAGGCCCTCTCCAACCTAATATGCGCATCCTCCTCCTCCATACTAGCCCTCCCCTCCCCAGGCAACAGCACCGCCTTATCAATCGCAACCGGCAAACCCCTATGGCGGCCCCTGATCATAACCGCACACAGAATTAACTTACTCAACTTATGCCAGCCGCCACAGAAGCTATAGGCCTCATTAGGCAAGCCGACACTGATGCCGACACACCCATACGCCGACACGATCTCAAAGATGAAGTTGAAGACACTGTACGTCGCCGGATCGCGCTCAAACTGGCCGCCCTCCACAATCATGACCAGAAACACCGCCAGCACGATCCACCACGCATCGTGCGCGAGCTGGGCCCTCAACTGCTGCCGGACGAAATAGCCCTTCCCGCCCTCCAAATCCCTTCCGGTCAGATGCCGTTTCAAGCCGCCAAAGAACCGTCTCCGTTTCGCCTGCTCCGCGCGCTCGTAGTCCTCGAAGCCCGGGTCGTCGGCGTAGATACCCAGACTGCGCTCTTCGTACACGTTGGAATTGCGCATGGTGATGACGACCGGGTAGACGGAAATGTACATCATAATCACATACAGGACCTGCAGCGAGATGCGCAGACTGGGGATCGAGACGACGTAGAAGCCGCCGGAGCGGACGGCGAAGGCTTGGAACAGGCCGTCGATGACGCGGATGTTGGCGGGGAGCGCGCTGTTGAGCGTCGTGTTGCCGACGTTTAGGATCTCGAAGGCGGCCCAGTCGATGCCATTCAGACTGATGACGGCGAGGAGTAGCCACCAGGTGTGCGGGGCGGGGAAAAGGTTGGTGTAGCAGCGGCGTGGGTGGTCGAGGAGGAAACGGAGCGTGGAGCGGCGTTCGCGCCAGCGGTCTGTGTCGGGCATTAGTTGCAACAGCGCTGCGACGATCCAACGCAGGAAGATCGGGTAGCAGGTATTGCCGGCGAGGATCAGGAGCGACATAGTGATGAGCATGTATATGGAGGTCTGGAAGGCGGTCATGTTTGCATCGAGCAGTGACATGCCGCTGTTGTTGAAGGCGGAGACGGAGTTGAAGGCACCGACCCACCAGGGGTTGAGGCCGTTTTGGCGCGCGGTTTCAGGGCGGTTACGAGCGACGTAGGCTGCCAGGCCCAGACAGCCGAGAAGTTGCCAGAGGACGAAGTAGAGGGGGACTACCCAGGAGAGGAAGTGTACTGCCCGGTACTCCACGCCGCCAAGTTTGTCTCGCTCTTCTTCAGAGAGTCCGTGGAATTGTGAGTTGCGGGCGATGTACCCGGCTGAAGGAAACCAGGGATGTGTGGGCTTCGTAGGTTGCTTTGTGGGACTTCGTATTCCTTCTGTTATCCCCTGTGCTGCTTGTGATATGACGGTGTGCAGTCCGGGATTCGGAAGGGCACCAACACCTTGCATAGAAAAGAGGCGGTGTCGCTTCCGCGCCGGAGTATTGTCTGGATTCATAAATGTCGAGCCTATCCCGGAGACCTGTGACATTTGTCGAGAGATGCCTGACCCTACGGGCGCACCGGCTGTCTGTATAGAAAGTGAGCCATTACTTGGTAGCCTTTGATGAGGCCTTCGTACGGGCGAGCCAGTGTCGTCAACAGACTTGCTGACAGGTGGCGCACTTTGGTCAGCCTCAGACTTTATCGCTACATTCTGTTGCGGGTCCCTGAACTTTGTCTCTGGGCTGAAGGTGATTCCTGATGTGATATGCCGCGATTCAGGCTCCTTGTCCTCTTCATCGGATAGAGTACCATCTTGAGGCTTCTCTGCACTGCTGGCAGCGTGTGCGCTCGGCATTTCGTCGCCCAGTCTTTTGCGCTCCGCATCACCTTTGCGGTCCTCCTCAACGAATGGATCCTGAACCGCCCGTGTTTGACTTCTGCTGAAAGAGAGGCGCGAGCGCATTGTAAAGGTTCTACCACGCCTATTCCTTCGCTCTTCAACGATATCCTTGAACTTGTTCTCGAACGCCTTTCTGCGCACATGAACTACAAATGCTGACACGAAAATGGCGGATCCGAGCATGATGAGAAGGAACAGGAGGAATTGTTGAAAGGTATTGAGTGCAGATAGATTGACTGTATTCAAGCCGGCTAAGGTCATTGCGCTGACAACGAGAAAGAGGGAGTCTGTGAAGCTCACGCTTCGGGCAGGGGTCGAGGACCCCCAGAAGATGATGGCGAAGAGGAGGCATGTGAAGATGAAGTAGGCGTAATGGATGGTTATGAAGTTGACCGGCGGTGAGTATGCTTTAGCGGCCTGTAATGGACGCCGCAGAGGGCCCAGACGGATGCCCTGAAGAGAAACCATCTTGTTATCCTTGCTCTTGCCTCAGGACCTCGAAGGAGGTTCAGTCGGAGTCCGCTCCACGAGTTTCGCGTCAGCTTCTAGAGGCCAGGACGCGGTCCAAGCGAGCGCTTCACGAATGCGACCTGCTGTTCTTGTGGTCGGCGCATATATTGGGCATGTTTTGATACATGGAGCAGGGTCGAGTAGTATGTTAGAGGGAACCTGGAAGGAGTTGAGGGTAATTGGGACCCGTAAGGGGCGTGGCTCCCCTGCACACTTCCCGTGTTCGTGCGACCTGTAAGCGCAATGGATGGTTCTCTGAAGTCGCGCACATGCATAAAGTACAGCCACACCTCTGGACCTCTGGACCCTGGAAGGACCGAAGCTTGAATGTCGCTGCCAAGCACCTCAGCCACAGCACTTGACGTAGCTTCCCCAGCGGTAAACATCCCACCTTGGCACCTGTGATGAAGTGGGCACATGCATGCCCAGGCAATGCCATCCGAGTTCGTATATGAACCTGTTAGCCAACCTAGAATCCTTGAATCTCACTATCTTGATCCTTCGTGAACCACCTACCTACTCGTCTACATACCCTAGCGATTACCGATCCTTCAAACCCCTGTGATACTACAGCTACAGTATATCCACGGTACCTAGTACCTACTTGTCTTTCAAACGCCATGGCTGGCCATAACGATCCGCGCCTACTCTACTCCATACCAGGCATCAAGGCCTACCACATCCAGAATGGCGAAGAGCAATCCCTCACACCTTCAGGACCGCAGACACTATCTCTTTTGATGGTCCCAACATCTTCGCCATTTTCAGACCTCTCCACCACCATTCCTCAAAATGAAGCTCCAGATGAGGACTTCTACCTCCACCTCAACCTTCCACCAGAGCTCGATCTGCCCATGCCAGCAACAACCCAGATATACCACCGACCACCACACTCCTATCTGATCCCTCGCTGGGACCTGGGCCCCGAGAGCGGCGCCTTCACGCGCATCGAGTTTCCAGCCATTGGGGCTGGTGTGACGCAGGAGGACATCGATACTTTCGAGACTATCCTAGCGCAATGCACCGCCTTTCTGGAGCGTGCTCCACCACCAGTACCAGCACGTCACCATGAGGCCTACAACCCAGCAGACTACGCAGCGGGTGGGCGATACTACTCCGGGAAGGAGCACGGCCAAATCGTACTCATTGATGAAGACAACGGTAGCGTGGTCGGCGAGCTCTCAGGCGATGCGCAAGTTGTCGAAGACCCGAAGCTCAAGCAGGGTTCCAAGCGTACGTACACCCATTTTCCTGTGACCACCAGACTCATTCACTAATACGCCCATACAGGCCCTGTCGAGATTCAGATCTCCGCCGACGGTACCCGCATAGACGTCTCCCCCGTCTCGGAAGACTACCTCGCCCTCGCCCGGCACCCCGCCTACAAAGACAGTAGCCTTGTCCAGAACGCCGCCACCGCCTCCCGCCTCATCGTCACCGGCTCCTCCTACATCGGCAACGTGCTCACCTCCGGCGCCGACTCCTTCACGCAAAAGACAAAGCCCAACCCCAAGCCCATGGAATTCAGCCAATCGACGCACGGCCGCGTGCGTAAGATCAATACCTTTACGCAAGGCGCCGCGAGCCTGAGCTCCAAGACTGTCGGGCAGGCAACAAAGTACGCGCAGAATATCGGGGCGACCTTCGCCAAGAAGGGCGAACGGAAGGAGAAGGGCGAAGACTATAAGCCAGGACTTCTGAATAAGAGCATGATAGCGTTCAGCACGATCGCTGATGGCATTGCATACTCGGGAAAGAACCTGCTGACGAGTTCGGGGGCTGCGGCGAGCCAGGTCGTCGGTCATCGGTACGGTGACGAGGCGGGTAGTATCGCTGCCAGTCTTGCGGGCGGAGTCAAGAATGTGGGATTGGTTTATATAGATGTGACGGGAGTGTCGAGGAGGGCTGTTATCAAGAGCGTGGCGAAGGGCATGGTGGTGGGCAAGGTTAAGGGTGGTGGACAGGTCGTTGTGGGGGGTGGAGATGGAGGGGTTGTGCCTGAAGCCGACATTAAGAGGGCGGAGAAGGCTGGGGTTACTAATGAGGATATTGGTCATGGCGAGGGCTCGGGCGTGGTGGGCTATGGACAGTACTCGGGTCCTCCAGCGTATTCGTCAGGGATTGGGGAGAGCTTGGAAGGTCAGCCTGCGCCGGCTTATAGGAAGAGATGATGCGCCGATATCCTGAGAGGTGTACGGTAGGACTGGTGGCTGTTCTTTATGAGTTTACGTAAATACCTAAATGAATGCGAATCTTCATGACGTTGAATTGAATGAACTGTAGCAATCCTCCACTAAGGATGTTCTCCCTTCAAGTTGACGTGTGTTTAAGTTAAGGTAGGACTCGCTGCGAGCTACTCGGTATGCAATTGGAAAAGTAATACCACATACCTCGTGATATTTATGATGTTAATTGTTGTGACTTTCATCAAGCATTAGTGGTTTAGTGGTAAAATCTGTCGTTGCCATCGACAGGCCCCGCGTTCGATTCGCGGCTAATGCAATAATGATTTCGGAACTTCGGTTCCGAGCAGCTTTTTTGTTTTATGCGTATCTGCATACACGCGCTCATTGTAAAATGTGGAATGGCACATATTGTGTACAAGTTTTGGGCTGTTTCGTTTTGCTCACTTGTGGGAAATCACAGGACTTGCATTCTTGGAGTATGCTCCCCGCCAAACCTGGTCTCGACCCAAGCCTGTAATTGCTCCTTAGCCCGGATTTGAAATTACGGCATGCTCTTAACCGACCATTTGATATTATCATAGTGAGCCGCTTGTCTGGGTTGCGATCTCATACACAGCCTCTGGTGGCATCTGTATCTATGTCCAGTGTGATTACACATCAAGTTGCGAGTTATGTCACAGTCGATCAGCCACATTATGCGTGTCAGCTCGGCCGACAGGTCCCAGGGTGCTAGCGCAGCGTAACTTTGCCGACTCCAAGAGAGGTAGACAACACAGAACTGAAATACTGCGGCAACATTGCATTCACAACACGGCATAGATCATGCCATAGGGTAGTATTCCAATTAGATGATTACTAAAGCTCGAGGTCTTGGATACCTACCTGCGGTACAGTGGACGGGTGACAGAGTTCAGGGGGCAATCGCCGCGGATCTAATCTCCAGAGAATCCATCAGCTAGAACGTTGCTATAAAGCACCTCGTTCGTCCACGTCAAGCCCACCACCACTGAATGCCCAGGAAAAGGAGGTTGGATAGTAACAACAAAATAAAAGATATCTGATACCGACCCAAGTCTTGTACTATCCGGAACTAGTCCGCTTGTACTGTAGCTACCTTCCATTGGCCCTCCCTACGTTACTCAGCTACCTCCGACGCGGCGGAACACCCCGCGAAACTGCAGCATGGAGTAAGGGTACGTACCTCGAAGTGCTCGTTCAGTGTACAGTCAGCCTTCGAAATCCATTTCTTAAGCCTGCCTGTGTGCACTCATTGCTTTCCCCATACGCGCGAAACCCGCTTGCTTGCAGCCACGCCTCTCGACCATCTCTTTGCTGACATAGTATTGGCAACAGGTTACAAAAGCTATGTTCCCATTCGAGAAACAGCTATTCCCCGACTTGTGCAAAAGAAGGCGAGCGCCTGATTTAAGAAGATGGCGAGCCGCAGCAGTGCTGGCCTTCCGCCATTAGCAAATCCAGAAAGCACTGGGGCCAGAAACGTGACGGGTCAGCAACAACAGCAACCGAACCAAGGTACTACCACAGCGTATCCTGATCAGGGCCAAAACGGGTCTATACCTAGCGGCGTGAAGTCCCAGTCGTTTGGTATTCTTTATTCTCCCTCGGACTGGACTTGGGAGGAACCGATCCAGCTTATCGATCACGTATACGAACCCCAAGGTATATTGCTCGAAGAGCTTCAAGCGCGACGCAATCCGGGCCAGGACTTTGCGATCCCGCAGCCTGTGCAACACCAGCCTAAACCCCCGACCCAAGCCGTACCAGGCCAGATCCAGGACACACGGACAGAGAGCGCACCGCAGTCTGCAACCCCCGCAGCGACTCCTAGACCGCTAGCTCCACGCGCCTCGCTCAAGCGCAAAGCGACTTCGGACTCGTCCACGCAACCCCAGGGATCGCAAGCCGCGATGTCACAGCCCGGTCCGTCACGGCAGCGAACAGGCGAGGGCCCGAACGACAATCCGGAAAGTCCTGCGCAGAGCGCACCTCGGCCGCAGCCAACGCGGAGTCGCTCAACGACTAGCGTAGTGGGTGGTGCAGACCCGATCAATAGACAACGACAGACCACCGCTGGACCCGGCATATTGCCTGAAAATGTGCCTTTGAGTCAACGCACGAGACGGCGGACGCTGCCGGATGCAGGAGATGCGCCGTTTGTGCTGCCGCCGAGGAAGGTGTTTCCGATTCAGATTGGGAGCGAGTTGTTTCGGTTGAGTGGGGCTTCTATCTCTTCTGATGGTATGTCCTCCCTCCATCACTATCTTGGATTGGGTTGGATTGAAAATGAGGAACTGAAAAGCTGACAAGTCTAGAGCACCCTCATATTTCTCGCAGTTTTTCGAAGAGCAGTTGCGCCAGGGGGAGGATGCTGATAGTGTGAGGACGCTGTATATTGATCGGGATCCGGTCACTTTTAGAGACATAAGTTTGCATTTGCAGGGTGAGATCTTTTTGTATTTGGATTTGGGAATTTTCGAGCTAATGCTGGTCAGGTTACCATATCGAGCCCAGAGACGGTGCCCATTTTGTACGATTATTCGCAGATGCCCAGTTCTTCAGCCGTGAGTTCCACTCCACGACACCTCCTACATACATGAAGCTAACTATCTACAGTACCGCGCCTAACAGCCCAACTCTTCTCCTCCACAATCTACGTCCGCATCGGCGACCAAGAATTCCAAATCCCGCGCGACCTCTTCAACAACCCCGGCGACTCGCCCAACTACTTCTCCCTCGGCTTCGCCATCTTCTTCTCCACCCCCACCGACGTCTTCCCCGGTCTAAACCAACGCACACTCCTCCGTCCCCCCTCCATCCTCCCTCCAGCGGTCCCAGGCCGCTCCGCTCGCGTCTTCGCCGATCTCTTACACGTCCTGAAGGGCTATTCTTTACACATTAGGAACGACGAACACCGCGCAGAGTTGATCCGCGACGCGCGCTACTTCCACCTCAAGGGCCTCGAGCAGAAACTCATCGCGCACCACATCTCGTATAACCCGACGAGGCGGAAACGAGAGATTGTGATCCGCCTGGAGGATGTCAGACAGTCAGGTATCGCTTTCGCGCAGGACGCGACGCCGGAGTCGGAGTCGAACACCTCTTCGGCCCCGAGCCCGCAACCGCAGACGGCTGGTGGTACGGCCAGTGGAAGTGGTACGGCGAGCATAGCCCCGTCGACCGGTGGTTGGATAACTTACCAGCGGCCCTACGCCGACAGCGCTCCCTCCGAACTCCTTCTCGAGATTGCGGGCGCAACCACAACCCTTGATGTTACCTTCATGGCCCCGGGCCGGGCATCAGCACGCACGCAAACCTTGGCGCTCGGCCACGCTTCTTTCTCCGGCCAGACCAAAGCACGCGTCGCTTCTTTGTTCCAGGTGATCGCGAATAAGATGAACGTGCCTGTGACGCAACCTTTGGGGCTGCTGATGCTGGAGACTGGGGGTGGTGTGGGACGGCTGGAGCCAAGCCCGGGAAACAGTGGGATCAGTGGGGAGAGGGTTAGGGTGCGTATCGCAGACGATGCGCAGATTGTGGTTGATGGAAAGGCGTGGTATGGACAGGATTCTGAGACGGACGAGGAACGCAGTGAGACTGAGCGTAAGGAGCGTATGGAGGGTAAGCGAAGAAAGAGGAGGAGGACGGAGGGAGTGGAGGAGGATGATGATGACGCCGAGTGGGTTATTGAAAGGGGCCAGTGGAGAATCAGAATGCAGCCGGCTGCTGGCGGGAAGATGGAGGCGATTCTTTGTGCGGTTAAGTTGGAGGCGTGGTCGGGTGAGAGGGCGCGGAATGCGAGCAGAGGCTTTTTGGGATAGACTCAAAGTCGGATATGAGAAGAGTGAAAATAGAGAATGTTGCTAATTTGGGTTGCCCTGAAAGGTGAAGGATGCAATGCGCCGCGGTGCCGCGATGCTGATTGAGGTGGTAGCATTCCGCAGCCACGAGGAATGTGCACGCTGCGGTATAGCAAACCGCAAACAAACGCCTGTCTAGCAAAGCAAAGCAAAGCAAAGCAAACCGCAGCCTACGTCCACAATCCACCCTCATCTACCCCAACACAGTTTCTACCTTACTTTTCCCCATCCTCGCTAACACTCACCAGCGCTCTCATCCCCTACCATGGCAAAACAGCGCCCTTCCAACGGACTTCCATCCCCACCCTCCACCACCTCCCTCCGCCGCAGCCCCCGCGGCCGCGCAACAGCAAACTCCGCCCACGGCCGCCGCGCCCCAAGCCCCAATAAACGCGGCCTGAACGTCCATTTCTCGCGGAACCTGATCTCGCCGGGCAATGAGACGAGGGGCCAGCCAAGGCGGATTGTGTCGGCGAGGTGCAAGCCGCCTAGGTGTGGGGTTTTGAGGAGGGAGGGGGTGGAGGGGATTGTGGATGGGGAGGAAGGGGATGGGGATGTGGACATGGGGGATGTGGATTTGGGGGATGTGGATATGGGGGATGTGGGGGATTTGGGGGAGGAGAGTTTGGATGCTAATGCGCAGTTGCTTTTTGAGATGGAGGAGGAGGAACGGAGGCGGAGGAGGGGTGGGAAGGCTGCGGCTGGGCCTATGAGGGATGAGAGAGAGATGTCTGGGTCTGGACGGGGGATTGGTGGGGGTGGTGGGGATGATGAAGGGCATGGGGATGATGGAGATGATAGTGATGGCGATGGCGATGTCAACATGGAGAAATCCGAGCAAGAGGAACAAGCACTGGACGCACACATCCACCAATCCTTGACCTCGCTCTGGACCGACATCACCACTCTAGCCGCCCGCCACTTCTCCTTCGCCATCCCCACGCCGTCTCCAAACCACTCAAACCACCCATCTCCCATCGCCACACTCCTCCACCCCACCACACCCCCAGAGCTGATCTCCTACGCCGGCCGCCTCGCCGTCGGCGGCCCCTCCGGCCTCACCAGTTGGGAAGAGATCTTACTCTCTGTGACACCGCGCCGAGCCCTCGTCGGCGCCATCATCTGGCGCGCGCTCAAAGCCCACGTCTTCGACACGCTGCTATTCAGCAGCAGCCCCAACACCAGCAGCAACTGCATCGGCGCCCGCCTCCTTCGTCTCGAGAAACAGGGCGCGGAGGGTGACGGTTTCGCGCGCACGTGCGAACGCGCAGACGCGATTAATGAATACCTGCGCTACCCGGCTATCTTCGAGACGGAGAAGAAACACGCGGTTGCGGCGCTGGCGACGGGGATTGCGAAGGTGCTTGCGCCTATCGCTGCCCTCGCGGCCGCTCCGCAGGGACAAGGTCAGGGACAAAGACAGGGCCAACCATCCCAGGCACCACCGACAGGGCCGACAATGCCATTGCGGACCGCCCTCTGCGCCCTGATCGCGCGCGCAGTAGACCTGCACATCCTAATGCGGCGACAGCGCGACGTGGTCTACTACTTCCCGCCGACGTTCAAGGACGAGGAGTTTGACCCCGCGCGCATGGTTGTGGTGAACAGGGCGGAGATGCAGAAGGCCAGTCCGTTTGATACTGTGGCGCAGCGGCGGGCGAATGGCGTGCAGAAGAGTAGTAGCAGGGGCGGGGAGGATCTGGCGCTGGTGCGCGTCGTGTGTACGCTCGGCTGTGTGGCGTATCGGCCTGGTGGTGGACGGGCGGGTCGGAGGGCTGTGGAGGCGGAGCGGGCGATTGGGGGCGTGGAGGTTAGGGTGCCGGTGGGGTTGAGGGGAGGCGGTATGGAGGGTGGACGGCTGGCGAGGAGGAGGGGGAGGAGGGAGAGGGTGTGGACGGGTGAGGAGGGGTTTAGGACGAAGGTTGTGGCGAAGAGTGTGGTTTGTTTGCGGTGGGGTGGGCAGAGGAGGTTTGGTGGTGAGGGGGAGGGTGGGAAGGGAGGGGAGGATGAGGGGTTTAGGGAGTTGAGGGATTTGTATGACGATGCTAGACGGATGGAGGGAGGAGAAGGGGAGAGGGGT
This sequence comes from Zalaria sp. Him3, assembly GCA_027923365.1. NCBI lineage: Eukaryota > Fungi > Ascomycota > Dothideomycetes > Dothideales > Zalariaceae > Zalaria > Zalaria sp. Him3. The sequence continues at coordinate 186,008 of BPUN01000007.1, forward strand.
TGTGCTGTTATGTAAAGTCCTTTTTTGCTTACACTATGGAATTATAACGATACCAAATAACCTACTGATTCCGATGCATCCCAACGCCTAGTACACTTTTACTTTCTCTGGTTCGTCCATCCTAACCTAGAACACTAGTCTCCACTGCCACCCACACTTCAGCACCCTCACAGCCGCAAACGCGCCCCACCCAAGCAAATAGCACAACCCCGTAAAAACCACCAATCCCCAATAAGCACCTCCACAAGCGGTCAAAAGCGCACCAGCAATCGGCACACCCGTCAAAGTGCCAAAACTGACAATTGTATACGCAGTAGCATAGTAGCGTCCATACTCTTCAGTATCGCAAAGCTGGCCTACACAAACCGGCGTCAAGGAGATATTGCTGCCGGACGAGATACCAAAGATGACAGAGAAGACGATCGTGAGGCCTAGGATGGCGGTGTTGTTGCTCTCACCGTTATCCAGAGAGAGCACGGTGGAGGGCAACCACAGCGTCAGTGCGGAGATGCAGCAGACGGAGACGGCGATGATCATGGTGTTGAAGCGGCCCAGCTGATCGGCGAAGTATCCTGGCGCCCAGCGTCCGAGGCAGGATCCGGCGTTGAAGATGGCGATGAGCTGGTAGGCGAATGTGTTGCTGAAGGCGCTGCTCGTCAGGGCGTAGGAGGTCAGGTACGTGATCGGGATGAAGAGACCCCACTCCAGGAAGAAGATTCCCAGCGTCGTCAGTAGGAAAGCAGGGTCTCTGAAGATGCGGAAGTCGGGCAGTACGCTTCCTCCTGGCCTTGGGGGGAGGCGAGTCTTGATGAATAGGTTTGCGAGAACTAGGAGTCCGATGAAGATCAGTCCCATGATGCGGGTAGCCCATTCGAAGCCGACTTTGGGGAAGAGCGATTGCAGCATTAGTGGGAAGATGATGCCGCCGAGGGAACCGCCTGTAGCTGCGATACCCGTTGCGTTGCCCCGCTTGGCGAGGAAAAAGTGGCCGATGGAGGAGACGGCGGGCGTGAAGATCAGCGAGGTTCCAGTGCCGCCGAGGATGCCGAACACGATGATGAAGTGCCAGTACTTGGTGCAGATGCCGAGGAGCAGCATGCTCAAGCAGAGCAGGATGCTGCCCAAGAACACGAGGAGGCGAGGGCCCTTGGCATCAAAGTATGGTCCAATCTTGAAAAAATTATCAGTATGGAGCAATCGAAGTGGGCCTACAGAGAGGTTTACCTGCACGCCACAGAAGAAAGAGAGGAAGGAGTAAAGAGAGAAGATCCATCCAATCTCACTCTCGCTGTACTCGGATAGTTGATGGGTGGCGAGATATGCCTGGAAGATACCCAAGGTATTCATGACTCCCAACGCAGCCAGCAGGCCGCAGAAGGAGCCGAAGACGACAAGCCATCCTTGCAGGCCGCCTTCAGGGTAAGAGGAAGGGTCGTCCTCATAAGATCGGTTCGGCGTCAGTCCGTTTTCTTCATCTTTCGATGGAAGACATGGTTCTCCGTCAGCGGTCCGCTTCTCCTGTTGGTGGAGGTGGTGGCTGGTCGCTGCGGTCTCGGGGGATGTTGTTGGGTTTAGCGAAGTGTCGAGGCTGTTATGGCGGGGTAGTAGTCCTGGCGTGCTGCCTTTGTGTTGTGCGGTCATTCGCTATGGATGTGGATTCAGTCGATGTGTTTGTCCTCTACTCTACAGCGTCCACGAGCGTTTGAGAAGGAGACGAGGCAAACCATAGAAAGAGGCTGAAAATTGGTAATACACCGCTGAGGATGGGGGTATGGCGTGCACTATTTGAACGATCTGAGTAGAGGATGGTCTAATGCAAAATAAAGCTTGACGCTAAACTACTTATGGTATGCGTATCCACGCCTTTCGGACAAGGCTTTCTCTCAAGCTTCTCCCAGCAACGTCCTGCGTGCGTTCGGCGGCCGACGGCCAACCCCGACTACCAAATTGACTGTACTGTATATAGTATCCTTGTCCTCCTACACAGATCTACACGCTTTGCTGCAGTCATACTGTTCACATGCTTTGTAATGAAAAATTCCATCATGCGCCTCCGCTATGATGTGACAGACACACTCCAGCCACCTACGCTAATGCTGCGTCTTCACACACCGATTCCGCCATGCTGGGTAGTTTGCCGGCGGCTAACAGTTCCTCGAACTGTATCTTCTCAATGAATCCTTCATCTCATTCGGCGCGTCAGCCGTAGAGTCAACATACTCGATTCCTTAACACTCCGGTTTGCATTCTCCATCTTCAGGGGCTTCTGTATGCTCATATTGAACTCCGAACAAGGTCTTTAGCTTTCTCCTCATATGCTCTCCCTGCCCAGGCACCCAGCCGTGCTCTCCTAATTGCTCAAAGAACACATCCGCTTTAGCTCTGGGTAGCACAGTCCAAAGGATCTTCTCCATAAGCTCCCTCATATCCCCGGACTTCCCCAGCGCCATGACGACAGCGTCGAAGAGATGCGATTTGCACGTGAAGACGCTGTCCGGATGGTTCTCGGAGGCCTCCTTGATGTAGCGCGCATAGTCTTCCCGATATCTCTCCAGCTCTTCAGGTGGTGACATTTTCCCTGTGAGTGGCGCACCGATCGGGCCCGGCCACTCGAACTGCGAAAGCCAGTCTGCCTCGAGCCAGATCGGCACGCTGAACCAGCCCATGTATGCAGGGACGGTGTCCAGACGGTCCCAGTCAATCAGGCCTGTGATGTTGCCCTCGTCATCGGCGAAGATGTTTTGCCAGTCGAAGTCTGGAGGGCGAAGTGAGAAACGCTCCTCTCCGAGCTCGCTGACGGCATACTTGAAAGGGAAGTAGTCCAGAACCATGGCGTAGAGGATATGGATCCCCCGCCACAGCTCGATCGGGGTGGTGTATGTAGGTGTGCTTTGTCTTTTTCCCCACCATCTTTCCAGTGCCATCCGTAACCGCTCTTCAGAGCTTTTGTAGGGCTTGGACACCCAATCATCCTCTTCAACGTCGCCCTCATACTCTCGCTCAGACATGTCCACGCTAGGGCCGACTCTGGGCATACCTTCACCTTCTTCATTATCAGCGCAGAGTTGCAAGGTCCCGCCTTCTGGAAATCGCAGATAGCGGAGCTTAGCCAGCGCATTCGCAAGGCTTTCCAGGATGCGCTGTCTGAGCTCCTCCAGCGGGTACTTGTTGCTATCCTCGTTCCACACTTCGACGAGTGGGCGACCTTCCACCACACTCATTATCATGTACGGCGCTCCAAGACTATTGCTTAGGTCTTCGCCATATGCAAGCACATCCGGGACTGGCAGCTCTGTCGTACGCTTCAGACATCTCAGAATCAGCGCCTGGCTACGAAGTGCATGGCCATCTGCAGCATTCCACGCTCCTGCGTGCCCGTTCGCTGGGATCCGAATGCAGACTTTCTCACCGTCGCTGTACTCGATGAAGTGCACACGGTTGTTACTGCCCTCCGCCACACCCGTCTTTGTCGCACTGAGTGTTTGAGGGTCCGCAGAGCCCCTGAGAGCACGCTCGTGAAGCGCCAGACTCACAAGGTCGGCGTCGCTGATCTTGCGAGTAGGCTCCCATGCGGCGTCGTAATCAGAGTCTTGATCATCATCCTCCGACTCATGATACTGTTTGTCGTTTTGCTTCTGGGTCACTGCTCGCAACCGCTGTAGTAACTTCTTGAAGGTGCTCATGCTGGATTGCACCTTTTGGCGGGTTTTGCAGATTCTGTTGACGGACTGGTTACGGAGGTGAGCTGCGGCGTGCGCAAAGCCCGGAATAGGAAGGCGCGCCATGACGTGGCGAAACTTGCCCACCTGCAAGTCAAAACAGAATTTGTATACGAGGAAAATCACTCAGGTGGGGGATGCTGTATTTCAGGAAGAAAGGCTTGCACGGATTGCGACAAGGAACAAACAACACATGGCTGCATGCAAACAAACAGCTTGTGAATGACTTTCACAGCGGGTGTGTTGAGCGCACAAAGACCCTTTGTCACGAGCCATACACAGGCAACATCGTCACATTCGCTTTGTTAGTGTTATTAGTGAGCCACCATGGTGTAGGACACGGGATACGGTGCACGCAGAAAGACGGCTGCTAAAGTCGAAGCCGAGAGCAATCGGAAAGTGTAATTTGAGGTATGTAGCTTGTGAGCGCATTCATTTGGAGCTATAGTAGGTAAGGGTATAAGAGGTAAAGCTATATGCATTCCAGTGCAGCCAGCCAGAGCTTCCCTCCAGCACCAAGTAGAAAGCAGAACGCGAAATTGAAGCAGGTACTTCATCATGCCATGCTAAATCGCTGTAGGCTGACCTGCAGACGGAGAGACAGAGAGCCACTGCTAGTCGCTGTAAAAGGATCCCCAGTGTCCATTCTCCGTCTTCCCTGCATTCCTCGAGCCTCATGTCTTCTTGCTCTTCTTCGCGCCTCCATACTTCTGAGAGCGGGAGAAGACACCCATAAGGTAACTCGCCTTCTTCTCGCCCTTTTGTCCCGGCTTCTTGTTCTCTTTCTGAACAGTGCTCGACTGCAGAGCCGGGCGCCTCAGACCAGCCTTCCACTCCGGCAACTGCTCAACCGGGATGCCTTTGTTGGCAGCTTTGGCACCGAGGTTCCAGCCGTCGCGGTACTGGTGGTCGTAACAGCCGTGGTTGACGGCGAACTGGCGGCGGCAGTTTGGCTCTTCGCAGAAGTGCACGTGGCCTTTCTTGATACAGCGTTCTTTGACTGGGCCACCACATTTGTTACTGTGAGAAGATCGTTAGCGGAAGGTCTTGAAGGATAGGAAATGGGGAGGGAGGGGACGTACCAGTGGTGGGTCAGGCCACGAGATCTTCCAGAGATCAGATCTGCCATTTGATACATGGTTCTTTGGACGCTGTGTGGATACGAGTTGTAGTGTTTGAAGGTACGGTTGGGCCTTGCAACGAAGTATGGTGGACTGTTACAGTGTGCGTGCGCGTTCGAGTCTTTTATGGTTTATGAATAAGAGCTAGAGGGCTTCGGGAGAGCAAGATATAGATGCTCTTGAGGACGTGCATGTTCCCGGTCACTTGTGTTGTATTGTGCCTGGACAAAGAACCACAGCATGGTGTTGTTGGCGGACGTGAATGTGGTGAATGTGTGCGCATGGTGGCGGCTGACTCGAGGGCCTATGAGTATTGTGACTAGAGCGAACTCATCGATTGGAGTCTTGATCTTCATCTTTATACACGACGTGACTCTACGTACGGAATATTGTGGGTACGAGGTTTATAATGTACTCGTCCGCGGCGTTGCCCCCTAAGCTTTGTCTGTCTCACTGCCTAACAGGGATCGAGTTCGGTAGGCGGCGGTTTCTACGACACAAAGCCCGGCAACGCAAGTCTCACTCCAGCTATGAGACATCTCCTGCATTGTGCTCGACTTTTATAGGGTTCAATACTACGGGGTTCCCGCTACAGGCTTGTAAAGAAATACGATTGCAATTGGGCGGCATGAATATTCAATGGAAAGCGTGGTTGCTGCGGTAGAGATCAAAGCTTCGGACCTCGTCCTCTAAAAAGAACGATCGGGAACTGTCACGTACAATGCCATGCACTGATGTGTGCTACGTTTTGTGAAAGAGCCCAAGTCATGACTCGACAAACCGTCCGAACGACGTTCCTAGCGTACAGCCTTCATGTCAAGCAGCCTCCAACAAGTTTCTGATTTGTTCCCTTACACAACTCTCCTCCGCAGAAGGCCATCTCGCGCTCCCAATGTAGGTTGTATACTCGCATGGATCTATTCCCGGCATGAGCCTGACAAGGACTGTGTCAACAAGCTTCGTTGCGTAGCGCCTATCCGTATGGTTCACAGCCGCCAGCACGGCCAGGTAGATGTGTGACTTAGAAGTGAACCTGCAGTCCATAGCGTTGCCCGACGCTTCCACCAGGTACCTCTTGTAGTGGCACCGGTACCTGTCTAAGACATCAGGCACCATAGAAAAACCGACGCCTTCAGCCTCCGGCCACTGATAGTCCACTTGCCAGTCCTTAGTCAACCAGAGCGGAAATGTCGACCAGCCCACACAGCGAGGCACTATCGCGATCCCGTCCCAGTCAACGATTCCGGTAAGGTAGCCGGATTCGTCCACTAGAACGTTCTGCAGATCTAGGTTCGGATGCATGAGAACCATTCCTGCGGATCCAGGCAGTTCAGGATCGGGCTTCTAACCCGGCATGTTCTCCACAAGGAGCCGCATGATCATGTAGACGCCTTTGAGACGTGCTTCATCCTCTCTAAGAAATCCGCTTTTCGCCATCATGTCATCAAGTCTCGACGTGAAGTAATCTACAGTGCTAGTATACCCGAGTATGTATGCTCCATTATACGATGCGGTCCGAAGCTTGCTCATCGCTTCTGCAGTAGTCCGGAGGATGTTCTGGCGACGCGTTTCGAGAGGTATAGGCCCATCTGTTTTTATCCAGGAGCTCAGAGCACTGCTACCGCTTACGAAACTCGTGATCATATATGGCGCAGAGATCGCATTGATGGAAGTTTCATCGAACATGAGAACTTTTGGCATAGGCATGCTGGTCTGATCTGTCACACAGCCGATAGTCACCGCGTCGAATGCGAGGCGCGCAGCGTCCACTTCCGTCCAGTCGTCTCTGAGCGCTTTAATCGGTACGCGTATGCATATCTTCATATAGGTCGTTTCATTTCTGAACTCCATAAAGTGAACGTCGTTGTTAGACCCAGATACAGAGCTCAGATATCGACAGTGATAGTCGCTTCCCTTGGGTAAGAATTTCGAACCGCAATCCTGGACTAACGTCTTAAGCCGTTCTTCAGTGCTGATCCTGGATGATGTCCAGTGGCCTAATCTGCTTTCCATGGTTTCCAATCTATGATGCTGTTAAAGAGTGTTGGCGGAAGAATGGTGAGTCTCAAAATAGTTTGATAGAATGTCTGAAGAAGACGGACAACATCTGAAGCTGCGAGGATATATACAAGCAGCTAAGACCATTCATCGAAGCTGCCTCTACGGTAGTGATGGCAACATCTGGGTGTTCGAAGCTTCCTCACGAGGCAACAGTATCCTGTCCCGATGTAGAAGCCGCAAGCAAGTTGCGCATGCCAGTCCATAGTGTGCAAAAGTCCGCTTGATACGTTTTGCCACCAGCGAGGTATGTGTTCGCCACGTACGTGAATATGAACCTGTGTATGTAGAATTGTGTTGCAGCCGGAAAGTCGATGCCAATCATTCTTCTCCCCTACTACGCATGGCAAGTGGAAGCGCTGTGTCGAGTCAAACATCATGCTTGGCAGAAGTGAAAGTCAGGATAGGGCCCGAATCAGCCAGAAGAATCTTGGTGGGCTGAGCGATGCTGGGTTATGTGTTGTACCCGGCTGTTCTGTTGCTCTTTGTCACATCCTCTTTCACCTCCCATCCTCTGTCTGCGCAACTTTCCGAGTCAGATCCAGGAACTTGATACCTTTTACCACCCACACTCTCTACCCACAGTCAGTTCATCGTTCTACGCCTTATCCCAGAGATCTAGCTGGTAGCTGGTGTAAGCGCACCTGGCGGTCGTGGATAAGGAGGCTTCGAGACAGCATAGTTATTAGGAGCGATCCACCGATTCTCGAGATGAATTACTATTCTTCGACCGACTACACTACGCCATCATACTCTGTCAACCCTCTCCTCCAAACAAGCTGCTACCTACAGCTGGCTCTAACCCATCCCGAATGCCACCAACTCCGCTGCAACCATATCATTCGCACAACCCACATCGAGCCCTGCGGCAGTAACTGCAAGCCCCTCCCCTCCACCAACACCAACATCACCCTCCCAGGTGCCCCATTTCTATGCAAGCAGTGCGCCTCCGCAACCCCAGCGCTGCGTCCTGATCCGAGAGCCAGGCACTGCTGGGCTGACTGGGTGTATGGGCTAAAGGACAATGAAAGGCGTGATGAGGAGAGGATTAGAAAGTCCGTTGAGGGGAGGCAACTGTTGATGACTAGAGTCAAGGAAGTGGTGCCCGAGTTGCCACAGCGTCTAGCAGTGGAGGAACCGAAGAATTCGCTGCGGTATTCGCCACCCGGTGTGGTACTGCCGAAGCTGCCGCAGCAGTATTGGCGGATGACACATGCTCATCAGGGAAATTCTCAGATGATGGTGCTTCCGATTCGAGGGGGTGACAATGGTGGTCCACCCGAATCGGCGTCCGGACTCTCGATTGGCGGCCAACACAACCAAGTCCAGGTGGCATCGAAGAACGCCGTCGATAACGTGATCTCAGACGCCACGGCGAGGATCAAGGCAGTCGACAAGGTTACAAAAGCCCGAGTGATCGAGGCGTTGGGGTTGAACGACATATCCCAAAGCCTTCAGCATCATATTGCTTCCCATCACCCAACGAATCAAGCTTTCATGGCAGCGCACAACACCCACATCCAGCGACTCAGCGAGGAATACAATGCTATCAAAACAATGTACGCACACAAGGCACAGCACACGACCATCGTACCGCACACTGGCTTGGCTTTCAGTGAGCCTGCTGAGATTGAGGATGTCCAGAGTGTCCAGGCCGACCAAGATGACCTCGATGATCTTGAATTCGAAGCAGCCCTAGTGAAAGCGCTTCTCGAGGACGCCGAGTCTTCATCAGACCCAAGCATATCTAATCCTGCAGACTCAAACAACGACCCGGACATCGAGCCCCAACCCGGCACCACGGAAGCCGCTGCCTTCGCAACTGGATTCATCAATACGAGGCACAAGATACCGTGGACCTTGATTGACAAGGCTAAGGGTGCGGCGAGCGAGCTTCCATGGGTGCAGAGGAATGAGCTGAGGAAGTATGCGGTGGAGCAGGGGTTGCCGGAGGACTATTATGAGGATGAGGAGAATTTGATGCTGGAGTGATCTTTATAGGCAATGATGGAATCCCGGCTGGAGATGGGCATTGGCTGAGATTACTGAGTACGGAATATGCATTGGATGATGGTATGCGTGTGGCATTTGATTTCGTACATTCGTCGTCAGAAACGTAAATTGAATGCTTCTCTCCTTTTTCAGATACATCAGCTCAAGGAGGCGGGTTGAGATCCAACCCATCCACGGTAAGGTGAAAAGCATCATTCCGCGAATATGAGCCCGCCACATCCAAGTCCAGCCTTCCACGTTCACAGTCCTCGAAATCGGCGGAGATAATCAAAAGCCCGCCGTCCTCGACTTCCCACAGTGGTCCCGCGAGAACTTGACCCATAGGCCCAATAATGCAAGATCCGCCTCGGCTCACGTACTCGTCACCAGAAGGTGCTGCCTGTTTAGTTGCTGTTTGTGTCTTGGACTCGAGAGGTGCATCTTCTGTGGTCTCGTCAATTGCTGACGATGACCGCGAGAAGTCCATATTCGGCAGGGCGAATTCGTGGTTCCCCTCTCGGATGATTGTAGACCTACGGCGTCTGGTTGGGCTCCTCGAAGTATCTCCATTGCTAGCCACTGTAGTCTCGGCATCACCAGTGATCCAAGTTGGAAGGTGCGACCGTTTCTGGCACTGGTTGGCGCTCAGGACAAAGGCTCTGCTTTCGGCGCCCACAGTCTGCATGAGTGGCACCCAGGTGTCTCTGGCATCAGCTGTGGGTGCGAGATAGAGGTTCACATTCTGGCTGTAGAGAGAGTACCGAAGTAATGGCATGTAGTTCTCCCAGCATATCGCAGTGGCAAGACAGAGTCTCACTCCCTTGATCGTCGTGGTGATGGCTTTGAGTGTGCTAGGCGAACCTTGTGCCCAGACCAGACGTTCGGAGCCAGTCGGCATAACCTTCCTTCTCTTCCCAATGCATCCGAGTCTCGGGTCGACGTAGACGACAGCGCAGTATAGACTGCCACCTGATCTTTCGACCAGGCCTGTAACTATGAAGACCCCGGTATCCCTTGCCACTCGCTCCAGAACCTCTCTTGTTCCATCGCCTCGGTACTCCTGGCCCTTAGCCGTTGGAAGCTTGCGTTCGACCCAATCGTCTCCTGCGCCAACTGGCGTATCCCCGAGATCTACGCAGGCATGGAAATACTGCAGAAACTGTTCACGGCCGTGATCTGTCCGCGCGCCGACTGCAGCGCCGAAGTTGCACGTTCGAGGGTAGCCGCCGAGATAAGCTTCGGCGAACAATATCAGGTCGATGTCCTGTTGTGCTGCTTGACGTGTTGTTTGTGCGAGAGACTCGAGGGTCTCGGATAGGCTTGGGAGTGTCCGCGATTGCGAGACCGCGAGTTTTAAGATCTTTGGCATGGTGTGTAAGAGTGGAGTGTAATGTAGGAGTTGTGGAGAGGGAGCTGTTTGTATGGGGAACCCCGCCGAGTCAACGGCTGCGGGGGTGCTTACTTTCGAACTACTGTATGCCGTGGACAATCACACTTGCGGTCCTTTGTATAGAAACTTTGTCTTTTCACTTCGACAAGCCCCGTGAGAATAGAATTTTAGATGTTGTAGTACACTTCATGGCAGAAGACGACAGTGACTGTAACTTGCTTACCCCTCCCCATATCGATACCCAAGTGTCCACGTAAATCGGACCCGTCCAAGCCGCCCAATGCCCTGTTCCCATACCATTTACCCACCAGCCAACACATAATACAAAACACCTTCCCCGGCCCATCCATTCCAGTGCACCACCCACTCCTAGAACCAATACTGCCCACCACTTTCACTGACCGAAAACTCACACCCCAACTCCTCCCCTCTAGCCCCCAAAACCTCCGCATGCCCCCTCAACTGCTCTAATATCCTCTCCGACACATGCGGCCCATCCTTCAACGTATCCTTAACATGAATCACCACGACCCTCAGCCCCTTAAGCGGCGGCGGCGTATTCGTGACCGAAGGCGGGAAGCCTACGCTTGTGGGACTCACGAGGCCAGGGGAATGTTGGTGGGTGTGGCTGTGGGTGTGGTGGGGAGTCGAGGGGCCGGTGTGCGCGTGGTGCGTGTGGTGGTGATTGTGGCTGTGGCGGAAATGGGCGTGGACCTCAGCGCCGTGCCGCAGGTGTACATCGTCCGCCATGACGGTGTCGGCGGCGTCGGGCACGCTGCTGCGTCTCCTGCTGGCCTCCATCGCTAGACTACGACTTCGTTTCCTGTCCTCGTCGCCTAGATTGCCGCTGCCGCTGCCGCTGCCGTTGCGACTGCTTCTCTTTCGCTTGCGCCGGGCCTTCTCTTCCTGTCTGCTTAGATTCTCTTCGCGTACCATGCCGGCTAACACGCTCATTTCGTAGACTAAGTGCCGCGGCGCTAGGTGGCCGAAGAGCACTGCGTCGCCCTGGCTGTTGTCGTATGAACACTCGATGAAGAGGCCGCGGAGGACTCCAGCTGCGATTTTCGGCGCCGCCTCCGCCCAAACGTTCGCCAGTCGCGGCGCAAAGGAAATGCTATCCGGCTCCACATCGCCCAGGATCAGGACCTCGCGCGCCGGTGCCCCGGTGGTACGGATGAAGTAGGCTGTACTATCGACCACGGATACGGGTGGCTGATCCCACTGCGGCGAAGCGTTGCCAAAGTAGTTACCCGGGGCCTGAGGTCCCTTGCCAGGTGTCTCATGCCCGCCATTCCCACCAGCAACATACTGCGCATGCCCGATACTCAGACTCCTCGCATCGACGCTCTTCCTATGCCCCGCGTACCCTGGCCCCGCTGCCTGCTCCAGTGCATTCCCCAAACTGGGTCTATGTGGTGTCGTCGACATGCCACTTGCTGCAGCATGCACACACTTTCCATGCGAGATCTTGAATCCCTTCACCCCCAGTCCTTCACAGACCTCAATGTACCCACTCCCTTCACCCTCACCCACCATGACATCTCCTCCCTCCTTGAGCCGCTGAAACGTCACAAAACCCACGCCGCCCTCTTCGTCTGTTAGGTTGGGCCAGATGACATCGTTGAAAATGTGGGTTTTGATCGCCTCTACTGTGAACGGCAGGGCAGCGAGAATCTTGGGACGGGTGGTCGCGTGGAAGCCGGCGGTGTTGATCACGAATCCAGAGAGGTGGTCGAGGTGTGGGTGTGTGATGAGGTAGGTAGAGACGTGGGTGCGGACGATGTGGGCAGCATTGGCGCGCGCGGAGGCATGGGGGAGGGGGAGACCGGCGAAGGGGCCAGCTTTTAAGATGGTAGGTTCGGGTTCTGGAAGTTCTTGCGGTGGGGAGGAGGAGGGTGAGAGTTCGCGGTCGGGTGTCCTGTTAGTGGTGGGTTCGTCGGAGCTAAGTCCGGGCGCGGGTGCCATGAGCAGAAGGTCGTTGTTGAGGATGCGGGTAATGGCGGCGAGGTGGGAACCCGCATCTACGGCAAGGATGGAGCCTCGGGCCCAGTTTGTGGATTTTGAACGGACGAGGAAGCCGGTTACGTTGTCTTCGCTTGGGCCACCGCCAGAGCCCTATTGACAGTCAGTATGGGTGAGATGTGCCAAACAGCCTAGCATAAAACAAAGCCATTGTTTTCCAGGTGAGGCTAGACATCCCATAGACGCACGCCGTGAGATCATGCGCATGAGCCTATACACTAGGATCATATCAGACATACCAAACAGATCACCTGTATCTCCGCATTCTTCTCCGCTCGACTGATGTCTCTATCCGAGCCGGATGTCTCATCCGTGTCTTTCATGAAGACGCACGTATCCGCAGATACCCTCCGCTCGGTGTTTCAGCCCTGCAGCCTGTATGCCCTGGGAGCGCTCTGTTCTGATCGCTGTATTTGCCGGATTGTATCCCGGTCGCCGTAGCTTTCCACAGTGTAGGGTGCTGCAGTTCCCAGGTGACGCTTGCCAAGTTCTTGAACGGTTATGTAGCTAAGATACTAGCTGGTCAAGGTTGTAGGGTATGCAGGCGGCCGTTGGGCGAGGACAATGGTGTATGCAGGCGGCCGATCCTGGAAACTAGATGATGAATGTCACGACCCGCAAAGTCAGTTGTTTAGATGCGATTCTGGATATCAGGATTCCCAGAAAGGGGCGCTTTTTGTGCTTGTCAGGTGTCAAAGAGTCAAAGTAAGGCCGAAGAGTGCAGCGTCTAGAACAGTTGGCAGCCAAGGAGTGGGAGGCTACGGCTTGCGCTACAGTACGCAACAGAAGCTCTGACCAACGGTACATTAGATGCGGCATCTTGTGTTGAGTAATCTTTGGAATATATGTGAGTGCCATCTAGAGTACTGGCCTTCATCTCAATGCTCACATAGATCAAAATCATACATTCAAGACCAATGGTTGGCGATATCGCAGATGAAAGATGTAGATCTGGATGTTCCCTGTCAACCCCGGAAAACGGTCTGACGCTCCCCAGATCCGATGTTCCAGAACGCTTCCCGTCGACAAGGTTTGATAAGGCTGAAATAAGCATCACGACTTCGCCATGAGTGGTCTAAAATTGAGTTTGCACTCGTTGACGACTCCGTTTATAGAGTCAGCGAAGGGAACTCGATGGAGAGCCTTAATCTCATTGACAAGTGAATTCGAGGACGAAAGGAACGGTCATAAGTAGAAGTTGCTAGAAAGTAATCTTTTGTGTGGTATATTGAAAACTAATTCGTCTAGCATGTCACATCCATTAAACCTGATCATGCACAGCTCGTCAAACACGCCAAAGCCTCGGGTAGAAAACATCTACTTGAAGACCTTGCCGTCGGCCCACTCGTAGGTCTTGCCGTTAGCCTCGATTGGCTTGTCCCAGGCCCACATGTCGTTAACGAACTCCTTGTCCTCTGGCTTGGTTGGGTCAAGCTTGGTGAACTCGTAGCTCTCGTAGTCTGGGGCGACATCGAAGGCTGGGAGAGCGTCCTGGCCGCGGATGACGAAGGCACCACGAACGACAGAGTCGTTGGTGACACCGAAGACGGAGGCGGCACCGAAGATGTACTTGCGGGAAGCCTCAAGACGAGCGAAGAAACCGCCTGAAAATTCTGTTAGCCATGATCGTGACGGTGTGACATGTAGGTATCAACTCACCAATGAGGTTAGAGGTCATGAAGGTCATGGTCAGCTCGTCGTTGTACTTGTAGTCGAGTCTCCAGATGGAGTACTCCGAGAAGTTGGCGTTCTCCCAGAACCATGGGAGGGCGACCTCACGGGTCTCCTCGTTAGAGTACTTGCGCTTCATCTCGTCAAGGTCGAAGGTTGGGCGGTCAAGGAGGGAAAGAGGGTGCTTTGGCTTTGGGGCTGGGGCTGGCTCGTCGTCCTCCTCATCCTTTGGAGCTGGCTTCTTCTCGGCCTTTGGCTTCTCAGCCTTTGGGGCGGCCTCCTTCTTTGGTGGCTGGTTTGGAATGGCAGTCTCGATGAACTTGAACTCCTCGGCGACCTCAGAGTAGATTGGCTGGTTGTAGACGGTCTCGTACCACCTGGTGACATTTGGGTTCTCCTTGCGCCACTGCTTGTCGAAGAAGTACTGGAAGCCACGGGAGATGATGCCGACGGTGAAAAGGTCGGCAAGGGTGAGGCGCTCGCCAACGAGGTAGGTGTTGACGAGGAGGTGCTCCTCGAGGGTCTTGACGGCCTTCTGGGCGCGGGCCTTGCTGTCCTCAACGCTCTTCTTGTTGTATGGGTCACGGCCAATGAGAGGGCGGAACCAGCCGCCGAGGGCTGGGAGGACCTCAGTGTTGGCGTAGGACATCCACCTCAGGATGGAGGCGTAGTCCTGCTTGGTCTTGCCGAGGAGAGTGGTCTTCTCGTTCTGGGAGGTGACTGGAACAAGGGTGTAAGCTTGTTTCCTTCTCACTTTGGAAATGTAGGTTCAAAAGAGTTTGTAAGAAATAGCGGTCAGAGTGTGAATAAAGTCTCAACAGTAGTCTTCAGACAGGGATAACTGTTTGATAAAATTTCTCATCATTGCAAAAGTGGAAGCGGCGCGAACTGGAACGAATCGGTGAGTGGATGGACATGGTACGCACGGTAGATGGCAATGGCCATGCACTCAGTGAGGACGTAGCCATCAGCGCCCTCGAAGGTTGGGACCTTTCCGAGCTTGTTGAGCTTCAGGTACTCGGTGGAGACACCCTTGGCTGGCTCAGTGTGGACAATCTCGAGGTCGAGCTTGTTGGCCTTAGCGACGGCCCTGAGGGCAGTGCTGCGAGGGTTGCTCTGTTCATTGTGGTTAGTTTCGCGAACAGGTTCGTCTGGACAGTGGGTTAATAGCGTACCTCGTAGGTGTAGAGCTTGCCGAAAGACATTTTGTCTACTGTGTGATGTGATATAAAGAAGTATTAAAGAGTCCGCTGAAGAAAACAGACGGATTGAGGATATGGGAAGAGGGGATGAGGTCGGAGCAGAGCTGTCGCCAGGTGGGATGTTTAACCAATTTTCTTGCGACCGGGATTTCTCCGGTTCATTAGCCGCATTGATGCCAAGACCAGAAACGAAGTCTCCAGTCCATACCATGTACAGCTCACTGCAGCCATAAGTTATATCCCATCCATATACACCCATGGAGACGAGGGCAATGCGCTCTGGCTTCCGGCAAGCCATTGCGGCCTTCCGCTCACAGACAAAGCGATACCCGTCATATCAATCTAGACGGTTCCTCGCTACCCCGACGCAACCACCCACCGACGAGATTCGCGCGGCACCCCCGTTTCGCTTCAATGACAAGCAGTCTCAAGGAGAGGAGGACATGGAGGAGGGAAACTCCGGTTTCGCGAAGTTGCTTCCCAAGCTACGCATTGTTCCGGCTTCTCCTTCCTACTTTACCGGCAAGCCGGGTTTCACAGACGACATCCTCGAACTGCAGACCCTGTTACGGAAATACATCACACTTCCAGTCCTTCCACCTGGAGAGGCTCCAAGGATAGCATGGAAGACACACGCGCAATACAAAGTGCAGAGCGGAGAGCCTGTGAAGGCTGCGAGATATACCAAGATTCTCCAGGTGCTGGCTAGACTCAATTACATCCACCCAAGCGTGATGCCAGAGGAGGTGAAGAAGGCTTTGGAAAAGTACAAGAGAGATGTGCAGCCATTCCTCAACAAGCCAAAGCCTGGTTACGTTGATGAGTACGGCAGGGCGAGAGGTGTTGGCAGGAGAAAGGCATGCCACGCGGTTGCTTACCTCGTTGAGGGAGAAGGGGAGGTCATGATCAATGGAAAGAGCTTGAGCCAGGCTTTTGGCAGGGTACATGATAGAGAAAGCTGCATCTGGGCGCTCAAGGCTACGGACAGAATTGACAAGTACAATGTCTGGGCTGTGGCACAGGGTGGTGGAACTACAGGTCAGGCCGAGGCTATCACTTTGGCTGTGTCGAAGGCTCTTATGGTTCACGAGCCTGCGCTTAAACCAGCTTTGAGGAGAGGTACGTTGCTGCCCCATCTGATGAATGGTGCATATACTAACTCATTGCGTAGCCGGATGTGTCACGAGAGACCCAAGGCGGGTCGAGAGGAAGAAGCCCGGAAAGCTCAAGGCTCGCAAGATGCCTGCCTGGGTCAAGCGTTAAGGTCGGACATACCATTATACATTCTGTATTATACGAAATTCATTGCATTGCGAACGGCGCCTTTCAGTACCAACACACCAAGTCTTCGATACGGAGACATTTCCAACCGGGGACGACGGGCCGGGTTATAAACACTCGCAGAACCGTTGGATAGTGCAACGAAGTCGATGGCGCCAGCATTGTGGTACAGTACACACGTAGAGTTCTGTGGTTTGGGCCGGGTATGTCGAAATGGGAGCAGGCTGAGTTGGTGGAGGACGCCACATTATAATGTAACTGAGTAGGTCCCCTCTAGGCGGCTATTGCCCGCCAAGAGACAAACTTGCCTTCTTAAGGTAATCCAGAATCGTGGCAGTCCTGGTAGAAGTCCAATCGTAAGTGCACTGGGCGAGGCCCTTCAAGCCAACGGAATTCGGATATTGCGTTCCAGGAGTATAATTAAGCATTAGAGCGATTGCAGTCACCCGCAAGATGTGATGGTGTGGACCAAGTAGTCGTTTGTGCAAATGTGTTACGCTGGTCTGCCATGAGATAAATGATACTGTACCTAAGGTAGATATGTACACTTCCATCTGCCGGCTTGCATGTGGATGAGATCAGTGTTGCCCCGCGGGGTCCCTGAGATTTTGTTTGCAACCTCTCCAGAACCCCACCATTCTACCTCATCAACCATACATACACATCAATAACAATGGCTGGCGGTAACTTCGAGCTTCTCTGCCTTGAGAACCCTCTCCTGGATATCCAGGCCAAAGGGTAGGGATTGCGCAATTGTTTGACCTTCAATCAATGCCATGCTAACCCGGCTCGCAGAGACGATGCGCTCCTCCAGAAGTACGGCCTGAAGGCCAACGACGCCATCCTCGCTGAGGAGAAGCACATGGGTATCTACGAAGAGCTTGAAGGCCGTGATGCGAAGGAGATTGCTGGCGGTGCCGCTCAGAACACTGCCAGAGGCGCGCAATACATCCTTCCTGCAGACTCCGTCGTCTTCGTTGGCTGTGTCGGTAAGGACAAGTATGCCGAGACTCTTCTCAAGGCGAACAAGGAGGCTGGCCTCCGTGCCGAGTATAGATACGATGACAAGCAGCCCACTGGAAGGTGTGGTGTTGTTATCACTGGACACCACAGGAGCATGGTCACCGACCTTGCTGCCGCAAACTGCTACCAGCTCGAGCACCTGAAGGAGCACTGGGACTTGGTCGAGCAGGCAAAGATGTTCTTCGTCGGCGGTTTCCACCTTACTGTTTCCCCACCAGCCATCATGGCTCTGGCCGAGGAGGCCGCAGCCAAGGACAAGGTGAGCCTTACCAGGAACTGTGAGCGCTAGTCGTGATCGTTCTGACCAAACTTCTTTTAGATCTTTATGCTTTCTCTGTCCGCTCCCTTCATCGCACAGTTCTTCAAGGACCAGCTCGATGCAACTTCTCCATACTGGGACTACGTGATCGGTAACGAGACTGAGGCTCGCGCCTTCGCCGAATCGCACGACCTCAAGACCGAGGACATCCCAACCATCGCTAAGCACATGGCCAACCTGCCAAAGAAGAACACCCAGCGCAAGAGGACCGTCATCATCACACAGGGTACCGACCCAACCGTCGTTGCCATTCAGGGTGAGGACGAGGTCAAGCAGTACCCTGTCCACACCATCTCTAAGGAGGAGATCTACGACACCAACGGTGCTGGCGATGCTTTCGCTGGAGGTTTCGTTGCTGGTATTGTCAAGGGCGAGAAGCTCGAGACTTGCGTCGACATGGGCCAGTGGCTCGCTAAGCTGAGCATCAAGGAGCTCGGTGCTTCGTACCCATACCCAAAGCAGGCCTACACTCCACAATAGATGGGAGAAATACGAAAGATCAGCGGGATAGAGAGGGGATTAGCGGGATAAAGGCTCGCAGGCGAGTTTCAACAACCTCCCAACTGCAAAGCAAGGCTGGCGTTTGCCTTGCATGAGCATGGTGTCACTGGGCGGCGCATTCATCTGATTCCCCCTTCGTATTGTAGTTCGCTTCCAAGCCAAAAGTATTGCGTATAGATATGAGAGTTTATATGTATCTCCCGCGGAAGGAGATCCCCCCGGAAGCAAGCACGAAACCTTATATGTATCTGGAGGATCTTCCGGTTGCGGAGCCCCATATGTACCTGCTCGCGTTCTTGCACATTAGTGGTTGAGGGCTGCAAGTCGCAATGTATCGCCATTAGCTCATTGAGGTGCAGCCGCTCTCATGCGAGGTGGTGACAGACGGTCCAGGAAGCTTTGATGGTTCATAAGATGTCAATGCAAACATGTGCTTCTCGGCCCGTGTTCCCAGGGGGAAGCTGACGAACCTTCAGGACGACTACGTGTGTATTGTTGATAGCTGACCCATGTGTAACCAGCTGCCGTCTCTATTTGCTGCATCGCTTATAAGATTCCAAGGAACAAGCTGAGGCGTTGATACTCTATCTCTTCCATGGGAAGCCATCTCTATCGCTTTAATAAAGATCGACGCACTTATAGGCTGTATTTTCCTCATCCGGTAACCCGCCAAACGAAGGATCTTTTATACCCGAACATGTCAAGAACGAGTACAAAAAGCGACGTCGATCCATCGGCTACGGACCCTTCGCGGAGTCGGAGCTTTTGCACCAACAATGTCAGGTATTGTGGCTTTCAACACCTGCAGGGCGCGCAAGCCCCCCTCCAGCCATAGTGGCCGCACCCTGCCGAGCACGCGATGAGGCTGGCCTAGTATCGGGACAGACTGGTCAATGCCCCGGCTGGTCGTGTTACCGATATCTGAAACTTAGTTCAGGACAGGGCTATGCGAAGCCCGGTGGACAGCTGGGCCGCATCAGTGGCCTGGACCCCAGAGGAAGCGTTTTGAGCACCGGGCAGAGATGGTGCTAGCGGATATAGAGCAATCCTCATGTAAGTTATATACCTTACTGTATGCAATATCTCACAGAAGGATCGGATACTATCGGCAAGGTTCTTGCGAGCAGCGGGTGTGTTAGGGCTGCGACGATCGCACGACCGCTACTGCGGCTTAATCGGGCACAGGCGCAGAATGTGTCTCGTGTTGCAGTCAACATGTCACAGCCCGCACAGCCCGAGGTGACAGGAACTTTGGACCTGCGACTGCGCATCCCGCGTCCTGAGCCATCTGCCGACACGACATCGTTGACGCGCTCAAGAACTTTGACAGGCCCGCGAGCCCGTAACTTTACGTGTCTGGACCAATGCGGCAATTGCTCAACGCCGCGCGCGCACACACTGCCACACAGGTGTCATGTACCCAGAGGTACGTCCACGTACTAAGTTCCTGCTTCCACTCCCCCATCAATCGAGGGCTGCTGGGCGTCGGCCGCTACTGTGCCACCATCGAATCGCCGTGCCACACGGCCACCATTTCTGTTACAGCTGGTAAGACGAGGGCCGAGAACTGTTTGGGTCTTTGGTACACTAGCCAGTTCTCAGCATGAGGCGCCCAATAGGGTCTGTTCCCTTCGTCCCTCCAATTGTGAGAGTTCTGGGCCTGCATCCTCAAGGCCGTCCTCGGCGAATGACCATGATAGCCAGCTGTGCCTCTCTCGTACCTCACAGCAAGAAAGGGCCGTTTCGTGTTGCACAAAATGCTTGTGTTCCTCTTCCCGTCGCTCGAACCAACCACCTATGCTTTTCTCAGCATCTCATCTTCCTTTTCGTACGCACGCATATTCAAATTTGCCGTCGTCTGCGGGTCTGTGTTGTCTTCTGCCGCGACCTCTCGTTACCTAATCGTGCCTAGTCATATACCCATTCTTCTCGAACTCAGTAGAAGTTTCACCTTCCTGAAGCGGTGTTGAGGGCCACGACAGCACCTGGAAGACTGAAACGAACCCCGCATCCTACACTAAATCCTCCCGGGCCGTTTCAAACGAGTCTGGACGTCTGGCCTTCCTCTGTGGTCAGCTCAGAGTAGGGTACATTTCTACAGTACTACGTTTTCTATACCGGGGTCCTGCTTAAAAGCCTTCGGCAGTCCTTCTTCTGACACTTACGGTGGGAGGCTGCAATACCTGCGTCAGTACGACGCGGAGACCCTGGTTCCCGCCCCTTGTGCTACTCTTACACCTACACACATCTGAATCAGGCACCGCACAACAGTTTTTGTATCCCTTCAGCCCTATTGTTCAATCTGTGTTTGAGACATTCCACCTACCAATCGGTCATTGACAAGCTTCGGCACCCAGTAACAACAAGCTTGGGGCGACGGTGGCGCCTGCAGGGTCTTTTTCGAAAGATTAAAGGTATATTTCGGCAACCGCTTCGAAAACCGAGCATTTCTTCCGGCAAACAGACTCTGCAGCTGCAAGCGATCAAATTCCTTGCTGTGCACCTATCAAGCGTCTGGACGAGACTAACGGAGTCGAATCCGGGTAACATTTCGGTCTCCACAGCACGCATGATTCGTGGTCGATCAATCCAGATTCGAGACCGAACCCCACAATCTCATACTAGATTGCTCTAACGAGTAATTGACCCGATCTCTATGTGAAGGTGCTTTTTGCCCAGATCTCACAGCCGGCAAACACACAAGTATCGATCAGATTCTGTCTATGCACTTCAATAGAATCCGCCATTGGCGCAGAAAGCTGCTCTATACTCTGGAGCCTTACCGATTACACAAATTTCCTCGACTGGCATGGAACACAATGAGCAGGATACAAGGCAGTACTCACAGACGCACTTCTTCGGCCGCACTCAGAATCAGGTACCTGCGCATTTTGCCTCTTCGACAGCTACGGATCGTTTTCGGCAACTCCAGTACTCACAAGCACCGTCGATTGATGGCCTACAAGGGCTTCGGCCTCTGTCAGATCAGGGATCAGCATATCCCGGCGCGGGCGCCTACACATCAAGTCCGATCCACGCAAACGCACTCGGCTACGCGACAAGTTACGGCTCGGATACACAAAGTCACGAGACTGTGCCTTCGTCGCAACACCAACTATCTCAGCAATATGCGACGACACTTGGATACGCGAGTATGCCACAGACGGCAACGTCTTCTCAAGGGTCGACGTACCAATACCACCGCGGCAGCGCCTCGACAGATGCATCGTCGTCACAGTTCGCCGTCACGCCTACGCACTATTACGGTGGCCAGCATGTCCCGTCACAGACACCGGACTCGGCGGCGGAGATGGCATCTGCGTACCCGAACTTCAGAAGCATGCAGGCCGCCTTGCCTTCCTATCCTAACACAAACGACATGCTGCAGACCCAGACGTCCTCATACGACGTGTATTCGCAACAGTCACACACACAGTCCGATTATGGCGCTGGACAGCCGGTGGATTCAGACTTTGCTGCGTATCAGAGCCGTATCCGAACGATCTTCACGAGAGTTAGGGATGGGCAGTTGGCTAGTGTAGGGGAATTGCTGCTGCAATGCTCGCAGTATTTGTTAGGGAACGCTGAGGCGCTAGGTACGTGGCCATTTCACCTTCTTCCTCTTCTTATTATGCTTCGTTCCCTTGATTCTCTGCCCGTGTCCTCCAAAATCTCCCCACTTAATCTCAACCACCGTCACGCCCCACCGAATCATCTTCCTCCCCAAGCCCTCATGACCGCAACAACCCCACCCTACTCGACCTTCAAAAAACCTAACAACCCCCAGGTCTCGACAAAGACACCCCCTCCCTCTCAGCCGACCGTCTAGCAATCTGGGACGAGTTCAACCGGGCCTGGCTGACGACGCTGTCGCGGCAACATACGCTGACGCTCGAAATGCTGAAGACGTCTCAAGCGCCGCCGGAGCCGCAGTCGCTGATGACGAGCATGATGATGGAGGCGCTGGGACGCGACCTCGTGCATTTGTGCGACAGCGTGGAGCGGTTCGGACTCGT
Source organism: Zalaria sp. Him3 (assembly GCA_027923365.1). Lineage (NCBI taxonomy): Eukaryota > Fungi > Ascomycota > Dothideomycetes > Dothideales > Zalariaceae > Zalaria > Zalaria sp. Him3. The sequence continues at coordinate 208,323 of BPUN01000007.1, forward strand.
GGACTATCAGATGGGGTGTGCGGAGGAGGAGATTGTTGGATGTGAGTTCGTGATCTTCCCCCCCCCCCGCCGAACGCAGTGC